>CACVCL010030489.1:0-48194 GCA_902729485.2 Mus minutoides
TGCTATGAGCATCCACTTCTGTGGGAGTCAGCTATATCAGGGTCCCTTCAGTAAACACTTGCTGTCCTATGCAATAGTGTCTGAGTTTAGTGACTGATTATGGGATGGATCCCCGGTGGGTTAGTCTCTGTATGGTCCATCCTTTCATCTTAGCTCTAAACTTTGTCTCTGTAACTCCTTTCATGGGTATTTTGTTTCCCATTCAAAGGAGGAATGAAGTATCCACACGCTGATCTTCCTTCTTGATTTTCTTGTGTTTTGCAGATTGTACAGAAGATGGCCTAGTAAGCCATCACTGGGAGGAGAGGCCCCTTGGTAATGCAATCTTTATATGCCCCAATACAGGGAAACGCCAGGGCCAAGAAGTGGGAGTGGGTGGGCAGGGGAGGAAGGAGGGGGGAAGGGGAGGGGGAGGGGGGAGGGACTTTCAGGATAGCAATTGAAATGTAAATTAAGAAAAGATCTAATTTTAAAAAAAGGAAAAATAAAAAGAGTAAAAAAATAAAATAAAAATGTAATGCTATGCAGCCCAGGCTGGCCTTGAACCTCAGCCCATGTAAGCTTTATAGCAGTCACTATAAAGAGGCACATACACACTTAAGCCAATACCTCCATGTACAAGCATGTATTTAAGAATGACACCATAAAGTGCCACATCAGTGACCAGCAGCCACAATGACTATCTTTCTCTTGTGCTGTTTCATCTGGTTAGTTTTTTTCCTCATCTACACTAAACTCAGGAAGAACAATGCCTGCAAAGCCCCATTCCTTCTGACAGATCTTAGACTATACAGAATTTTGAACACGTGTTTTATACATCATAGATATATTATGGGCTTCTAGGCGATGAAGCTGTGTTAGTGTGGCTGTGTACTCAGAGACATGATCAGTTCCAAACTGAGAGCCTAAGCGGCCAGAGGAGTAGTGGGGCAATTCATTCTTAAACTCCAAGACAAATTCTATGATCCCTTCTTAAATTCCCACTATGTGTTTCAAGAAGACGGCGCTCTCAGGAAGGGTAGGTACCATATGATGACAGTAGAATGTATAGACTAGGTTGCAGTTCTCTGCTACAAAGGCCAGCACTGGGAAAGTTAATAAAACCGCACTAACAGAATGACAAATACCATCGCTCTACTCCTAAGCTTCTGCATGCCCGTGCATGGAGGAGAGCCTGAAAAGAGAGCTATGTAGAAGATGTTGGAATTCAATAGATGGGATAATAATCTAGAGACAACCTACCAGTAACAGAGAGAGGTTAGATAGTCAAGGAAATGGGCATGCAACAGTGAAGAGTGGAACGTGCCGAGCCATTTGTATTAGGGTTCTCTAGAGTCACAGAACCTATGGGATGGCTTTTTATATTGAATGAAATTATTATGATGACTTACAGTCTGTAGTCCAACTCTCCAACAATGGTCAGCTGTGAATTGGAAGTTCACGAATCTAGTAGTTGCTCAGACCCACGAGGCTAGTTGTTTCAGCTGGTCTTCTGTAGAAGTAAATTCCAACAGATGTGCTGGCAAATAAATGCAAGCTGCGAAGAAGAGGGAATCTTCCTTCTTCCAATGTCCTTATGAAGGTCTCCAACAGAAGGTGTGACCCATTTTAAAGGTGTGTCCCACCACACCTGGATCTGGGACTTGTTTTGTCCTAGGCTGACCTTGAACTCAGAGATCTCCTTGCCTCAGTCTGCTAGGATTAAAGGCATGTACTACCTTGCCTGGGCCTACGCTTTTCATAGCCACCATGCCTCAAGATCTCCATGCCAAGATCCAGGTCAGAAACTTGTATGTTCCAACCTCAAAATCTGGATCACAGGTGAGCTCTCCAATTCTGGATTGTAGTTCATTCCAAATATAGTCAAGTTGACAACAAGGAATAGCCATTACACCATTGTTTTTTTTTTTTTTTTTTTAACGTTTCCTAATACCAGCTTAAAGTCAGGTATTTTTTGTTTGTTTGTTTGTTCTTTTGGGTTTTTTTTTTGTTGTTGTTCAAATTGTTGGCTATGAAGCAAATCTAGGTTTTCAATATGTCACACTTCTGATTTTGTTATGATAGTCTTATAATGTCAGGTGTGTTGGCACTTACCTGGGACCCATCTAGCACTTGGAAAGTTGCACTCCTGTGGTTCAAGCAGTCCAAAACTAGTCTTAGTTGCACAGCAAGTTGTAAGTAGGCATGGACCTAATGAGGAGACCCTGTCAAAAAATCTCAGACAAATAAACAAAATGTCAGTATCAAGTTGTGAGTGTTAAGGTGTACTCTTATAATCCCAGGTCAGGAGGGTCAGGAGTTCAGGTGTTCAAGATCATTCTTGCTTACAGCATAATTTCAAAGCTAGTCTGAGCTATATGAGACTACCAAAAGAAAGAAAGGAGAAATGAAGGAAGAAAGAAAGAAAGAAAGAGAAAAGAAAGAAAAGAAAGAAAGAAAGAAAAAGGTAGACCAGGAAGGCTGCAGCAAGACCCTCTTCCCTCTCTCTCTCTTCCCTTAGAACAAATGCTTAGGGTCTTCTTTAGCACTGCAACACAACACTAGCAGCAAAAAAAAAAAACCGCTCCCAATCTTTTTACCTCCTGTGGATCCCACAGACCATCATCCTCCCTTCCCCCTGTGTCCCAGCCCCCAACGTTGGCAGACATTTCCCTACTCTGACAACAGGCCCTGAGCAGACCCAATCCCCCAGACTCCTCCCTAGCACTGCAACTGAACACCAGCTGCAGCCCCCTCCTGCCCACAGTCCAGGTCTCCTGTGGATCCTGTCAACCATCCACCCCCTGAACTCCCTCTGCCCCAGCTTCCATAACCAGTAAGCATTCTCCAAAAACACGTCAGCCAAGCTGGTCAGTAAAACAGCAACCCACAACCAATGCACTCTGAAAATTCAGAGAGGAAGGGCAAACCAAAGAATAGAATAGAATGAAGCACCTACCTAACAAAGGCAACTCCAGAAATCTGCACTAGACCTCTAACCACCACAAGCCCAGATGCCTAGGCACCAGCTTAAGAACATAACCTATAATAGCCAGGGCAATACGTTTCCACCAGAGCTCAGCTATCCTACAACAGCAAACCACAAATAATCCAATTTAGCAGAAACACAGGAAAGAGACCTATGTGAAGATGATAGCAGTCCTTGAAGTGGAAATGGATAAACATCTTAAAGAAGACTAGAAAAACAGAAACAATCAGAAGAAATTAATAAATCTCTTAAAGAAAGCAAACAAACAAACAAACAAACAAACCCCAAAACAGTTGAAGAGAATGAACGAGATGTTCAAAACCTGAAAATGCAAATAAAAGCAATAAAGAAAACACAAACTAAGGGAATTCTGGAAATGAAAAATTTAGGGATTCAAACAGGAACTATAGAGGTAAGCTTCATTAACATAATACAAAAAGACTGAAGAGAGAACCCCAGGCATTGAAGATATGATAGGGGGAATTGATATATCAGTCAAAGAAAATACTTCTAGCACAAAACATCCAAGAAATTTGAGACACTATGAAAAGACCAAACCTATGACTAATAGGAATAGAGGAAAGAGAAGAATTTCAGCTCAAAGACCCAGAAAATATTTTCAACAAAATCACAGAAGAAAGAATTTCTAACTTAAAAGATGAGATGCCTATAAGGATACAAGAAGCACAGAGAACATCAAACAGTTTGGATCATAAAAGAAAGTCCCCTCAGGACATAATAATCAAATAACTAAATATGTGGAACAAAGAAAGAATATTAAAAGCTGTAAGGGAAAAAGACCAGGTAACATATAAAGGCAGACCTATCAGAATTACACCTGTCTTCTTAATTGAGACTTTAAAAACCAGAAGAGCCTGGACAGATGTGCTACAGACTCTAAGAGATCAAAGATGCTAGCCCAGATTACTATATCCAGCAAAACTTTCAATCACCATAAATGGAGAAAATAAGATATTCCATGATAAAGTCAAATTTAAACAATATGTATCTACAAATCCAGCCTCACAAAAGGTGCTAGAAGGAAAAATCCAACCCAACAATGAAAACACAGGAAATTAATAATCTCACACCAGCAAAACCAAAAGAAGGGAAGCATGTGTGCGTACATGCATGTATGCCACACACAAACACACACACACATACACCACCACCACCACCACCAACAACAATAACAATAAAATAACAGGAATTAACAATCATTAGTCAATGATATCTCCCAGTAGAATGGATATGAAAATAGGATCTATCCTTCTGCTGCCTACAAGAAACATGCTTCAACATCAAAAATAGTCATTACCTCAGGGTAAAGGGTTGGAAAAAGATATTCTTGGCAAAGGGACCTAAGAAGCAAGTTGGTGTAGCCATTTTAATAACTAACAAAATAGACTTCAATATAAAACTAATTAAAAGATATTGGAAAAAAAAAAAAACCCTTCATACTCTACCAAGACGACATTTCAATTCTTAACATCCATGCCCCCAAAACAAGGGCACCTAGTTACGTAAAAGAAACAATACTATAGCTGACCCTCCCACACTGATAGTGCGAGACTTCAATAACCTCACTGTCACCAACAGACAGGTCAAACAGACAGAAACTGAACAGAGAAATACTATAACTAACAAATGTTAAAACAAATCGATCTAAATATATTGACAGAACATTTCACCCAAACATAAAAGAATATACCTTCTTAGCACCTCACAGAACTTTCTTCAAAATTGACCACAGAGATGTGGACACAAAGCAAATCTCAAGATATCTCTGGAGCTAATAATATTTGATGTTAATTCTGTTCTCCTGTGAGTAGTTGTGAAGGAGGAATGAGTGAGAACTCAGGTGATTTCCTGTAAACCTGCTTCCCACCTTAATTGTAAAATAAAGGAGAGCTGATGATTGGGCAGATAAAAGGGAAGGTGGAGCAGAAGGTGAGAGAGAGAGAGAAGAAGGAGAAAATAGAAGAGGAAGAGGATGCGGAAGAGGAGGAGGAAGAAGAAAAGCTGAGCAGAAGCACATGGCCTGGAGAAACTGCAAGTTCTAAGGGGTCTCATAGATGTGGAAGATGGTAGTGTAGCGGTAAATCTGCCCAATCTAGGCACACAACATGTATTCATATTAACTGTGTTGTGTTTTTATTGCCGGGCATATTTGGGTTGGAGAAATTTATATATATATATATAAATTTATATATATATTTACATATATACAAAGCTGAGTATCAAAATAGAAACAACAGAGAGCTTACAAACTCATGAGAAATGACCAACTTTCTACTGAGTGAAAAATGGGTCAAAATAGAATGAAGAAAGAAATCAAAGAGTTTCTAGAACTCAATGAAAACGAATACACAGCATACCAAACTTAAGGAACACAATGAAAGTTGTGCTAAGTTCAAAGTTCATAGCACTAAATATAGCTACATTTTAAAAAATGCTAGAATTCATACTAGCAACTTAATAGCACATTGAAAGCTCTGGAACAAAAAGAAGCAAACATATCCAAGAGGAGTAGACAGCAAAAAGTAATCAAGCTGAAAACTTAAGTGAATGAAATAGAAACAGAGAAGAATAAAAAAAAAATCATCGAAGCAGAGTTGGTTCTTTGAGAAAATCAACAACATATACAATCCCTCATCCAAACTAACTAAAAGGTAGAGCAAGAATATCCAAATTAAAAAAAAAAAATCAGAAACAAAAATGGAGACATAGCAAAAGACACGGAGGAAAGCCAGAGAATCATGTACTTGAAAAAGCTGTACTCCACAAAGTTGGAAAACTTAAATGGATCATTTTCGCAATAGGTACTACTTACCAAAGTTAAATCAAGATCAGATAAAGAGTTTAAGTGGACCTAGAAGCCCCTCGTGAAATAGAAGCTGTTGTTAAAAGTCTTGAAACCAAAACAAGCCACACAGTCTTAGCATCGAACCCTACCAGCCTTTCAAAGAGCTAACACCAATACTCCTCAAATTGTTCCATTAAACAGAACAGAAAGAACATTGCCCAATTCACTTTATGAGGCCACAGTTATGCTGATGACCAAACCCCATAAAGACTCAACAAAGAAAGTGAATTGAAGAGCAATTTCCCTTATGAACATAGATGTAGAAATACCCACCAAAATACTTGCAACACGAATCCAAGAACACATCAAAACACATGAAAACTAATATAGTACTTGAAGTCCTAGCTAGAGTGATAAGATGACTGAAGGAGATCAAGGGTATACAAATTGGAAAGGGAGAAGAAAAATCATACAGAGTGAGGTATCCCTCACCCAGAAAGAATGGGTATATACTTGCTTGTATGTGTAGATTAGCTGTTAAGTTAATGTAAAGCAAGCTAAAATACATAGAAACCACAATAGTACGTATAGAGTAAAGGACTAGGGTTGGGGGCAGATAGATCTCTTTAGAAAATGAAAATTGAACAGTTATTTATGGATGGATGGAGGACAACATGTGTAGGGAGAGGCAGTGAATATGGAGAAAGACAGCTAAAATTAAGGGCCATTTGAGGGGTCATATGGAAACCTACCAACTCAGTCAAACCTTTTGATCTACTGTGTGTCCCGCCTGTAAGTTATGCTAGAGCAATAGTGGCACAAAGCTTGTGGGAGTAACTAATCAATATTGAATGTGACTTAAAGCACAAGATGCAACCCATACATTTTTTGGGTGATCAAAAAACCCAAGACTAGATAGCCAATGAACCTATGGTAAAACCAAATACTACCATCCCAAAACAAAACAAAACAAAACAAACCCATAATGACAATCTGCCATGTTCATAGATCACTCTCTTGCTAAGCCATCATCAGAGAAGGTTCCTCCAACAACAGGTGGGAATAAATACAGAGACTCCCAGCCAGATATTACATATGTAGAGAGAGAGACCTAGAAATACTCAGCTCTAAATGGGATATCTCCATCAAATCTCTCCCCTCAGGAACCCTGTAGAAGAGGAGGCAGAAAGATTGTAAGAGCCAGAGGGGATGGAGGACACCTAGGAAACAAAGCCCTATTAATTAATACGGTCAAAACTCATACCAACTCAAAGGGACTAAGGCAGCAAGCACAAGGTCCGAATGGGTCTGCCCCAGGTTCTCTGAATTTGTATCATGGCTTCCAGGTTAGTGTTTTATGAGGTTCCAGGGAAGCGCGAACAGGTGGGTGTCTGATTTTTGTGTTTTTTTTTTCTTGAGCTCTTTTCCTTCTATTTCCTATTTGCCAATTTTGTTATTAATTTTATTTTAACATATTATGTTAATTATTACATTATATTATATATTTTACTATTATCCCTTAGAAGCCTATTTGTTTTCTAGTGAGAGATAGAAAGAAAGTGGATCCAGTTGGGAGGGGGAGTGAAGATGAAATGGGAGGAGTAGAGGAAGGGAAAACCATAATCAGGATACACTGTGTGAGGGAAAAAACTATTTTCAATAAAAGAAAAGGCAGACAAAAAGAAATCGTTTCATGGTTTCCTCATCGTGTTTCTTTGCTGAGGATGTAAGGGCCTCAGGAGTGATGGCTTTGTAACACGATGGTGGGTTTGGTTTGTGGCACAATGATCTGCAGGTACAGTATGATAAGATGCTAATTTTAGAGGTTATTGGGATAAACCGTATGTATTATATAGGTTTGTCACTTTTATCTCTTTAAATATGTCTGGTTTTATTACCTTCTGATGGCTGTCTCACTGTGCTAAATATTAAACTAGCTCCTTTTTATTTAGTCATTATTTTAAGGAGTTATGAGCTTCATTGTGCCAACTTTTTAATTTAATTGATTAAAAGCAAAACTCATTTTCTTAATCACAGTTTGCCTGGAACCACGCAGCTCAGTGAGCAGAGGGAGGAAAGACGAAACACATAGTGCTCTGAACTTAAAGTTTTGAACAGAGCAACAAGTGTACAATTATACCAGAATAAATGATGCCAATTAAGTGATGGGGATGGATTTTAAATAAATTAACTAACAGAAGGAAATATTTTATTTAAAAAAAATTTAAACCCTTATTCTTTTCCTTTAATTCTTGGTTTGGAAAATTTGTACATTTATTTTAAATAATTCTATAGGACTAGTAGGCCCATCAGTGGGACCAAAACCACAGAATGATCACTGTTTGCTAAGTTTTGGTTCCAGTGCTATAGAGAGAAGGGTGCAGAGGGAAAGAGAGAGAAAGAAAGAAAAAAGGAGGGAGAAAGAGAGAGAGAGACAGAGAAAGAAAGAGACACAGACAGACAGAGACAGAGAGACAGAGAGAGAAAGAGATACAGAGAGAGAGAGAGAGAGAGAGAGAATACAAGAGAATATGAGAGAATACTCATCATACTGTAAATTTACACCACTCACAAGATGCAAACCACAATGTTCTCCCAGTTAGGCATGGGTGTAGACATTCACACATTTGATTCTGTGGCTAAGAAACAAATGTACATTATGTCCGATCTCCTTAATGTAGTGTTTTTCATACCGGCAATTAACACTTGGGCTGTAATAGATACTATACTTTATTAGATTTTATTTTAATTTTTTGAGACAAGATATCACTATGTAGTCCTGGCTGGCCTGGAATTCACTATTTAGACCAGGCTGGACTTGAAGTCAGAGAGATCTATCTGCCTCTGCCTGCCTCCAGTCCCCACACCAAATGCTTGGATTAAAGGCATGAAGCCAGCCCCCAGTAGAATTATTATATCATAATTAACATTTGCTTGTTTAAAACCCACTTATTACACAAGTGTTCGTTAACCCCTGTCTACTCAGCCCCAGAAAGTTATGGAGACACGTAGGCTGAGGTTCAGAGCCTTTCAAAGTACTAGGTCCTCAGCAAAAAGAGAGAGGTCACAGATGTCAGTCTTACAACCCATGGATCAAAGAGGTACTCTACTTCCATAGACTCTGTGGGGTGGGGTGTCTGCTTGATGAGCAGTAGGAACTTGAGGAGAAGCCTGAGCAGAGAGGGTGAAGGAAGCACTGGGAAGTCATTTGCTATAGGGACAGAAAGTCTACAGAGTAAAGATGCCAGAGAGAACATTTGGAATATCTGTCTTTATATGTAATGACATCTCAGATGCCATTTTTCACTCTGGGAAAACAAGAAAAACTGAATTCCAGACTTGAGAAGATTGACAACCCACTTCACACCGAGAGCCCCTTACATACAAGATCCTTTGCTGCTCCCGAAAGCTGTGAATTTGAACTCTATTTTGCTGAACAGAATCTCTTTCTATGGACCATAGTTTTGCCTAACTCTCCAGAATTCACTGTATTATAAAGAAAATAAAGGTATTCCTCGTTGATATTATGCTTTTATCAGCATTGCTATTGAATGCACAATACAATGTGAGAGAAAAGTTTGCTTTCCTTAAGGACCTACTAGGGCCTACTGGCAAAGCTGAGACCCCCATGTCTTAACATCTGATGCAAAGCTGAAGACCACATCAAGGGCATCAATACCGGATGTTTTCACACTGGCACACACACACACACACACACACACACACACACACACACACACACACACACACACTGGCACACACACTGGCACACACACACACACACACACACAGAGAGCAAACTTATATGCTTCATCACAGGAACAAAAGCAAATAAATGGTGTGGCTGGATTTTTTTCTTCTTCTATCGTATGTGGCATTTTTATGCCTTTAAGATATTTACATTATTTCCTTTGATACTGAAAACAGGAAGGAGCTCATGCTGTTGGATACAGACAAATATTCCCCGTGGTGTGATTGTAAGCTGAAGAGCTCAGACTCATCTATAATGGTTTGAAAAGGATCTGATTTCCTGGTTCTGTTTCTGCTGAAGATCTACAAAGTCAGAGTCCCTGTGTGCAGATCTAGTCATACACAGTTGACAGGTATCTAGATCTTCAGGGCATCTTTGAGAGGGCAGACTTATTAATGTAAGTCCTTCCATCTGTTTTGTTCCAGAGTTAAACACTTAGAGAACTAACTGAGATTTAGAAGTATGTATTTGACCTGAGACACAAAGCTAAAAACAAACAAAACCAGACAGATAAACAAAATGAGCCTATGAGATGGTTCAGGGAGTAAAGACACTTGTATCCAGTCTGATGACCTAAATTCAATCGCAGGAACCCACATAGTGGAAGGAGAGAACTATAAGTTGCTCTCTGACCCATCTGAATGCTATGCCATGGCACACGCATTACCCCCAGTGAAGCAAACATAAAGGAAAATAAGTATTAAAAAAGAGAAGTCTAAAATTCAGAACTGTTGTCTGCTGTGTTACTTTTTAAAATGTTATAATTTCTTTAAATCCCCATGGAAGAGGCCCCATGTTAGGGCTATCTGAAGTCTGAAGCAGGTTTCAAGGAGCTTGTAGCATTTGCTTCTTCTTGGCACATTTCAATCTGTCTTAAAGACAATTTTTTATTCTTTTCGGATTTTATATCATTCAAAATTGCATTTGCCCACAGAATTTTTATATGGTGTTTTTGTATACTTCACAGGTATGGAAACCATGAATATTTTCAGAGACATTTCCCTTCTAACTCCATAAACAGTCTCTTGCCTCACAAGCAAGTTTAGATCCAGCCTTTGCTTTTGCCCTACGTTTAGTAATTAATTAATTCTAATATTAATTTTTAAAGATGGGATCTCTCTACATAGTCCTAGTTGATCTGGAACTCCTTGTGTAGATCAGGCTGCTCAAACTCACAGAGATCCTCCTGCCTCTACCTCCTGAGTACTAGGGTTAAGGATAAGCACCACCTCACCTGACTTAATTTTTTTTTATTCTCAAGCATTTCTTACATGTATACAGTGGAACACGATTGTACCCATTCTTATGTACTTGAATTTTATTGGTAGATTTACTTATTTGATTAGATGTGTGCGAGTGATTTGCCTGCATGTATGTGTACCATGTGCATGCATGGTGACTATAGATGCCAGAAGAAGGCATGGGATTTCCTAGAACTGGAGTTACATGCAGTTTTGATTCACCATTTAGGGACCTACACAGTCTCTTTCTGCGGAACCATCTCACCTTCTCTTGCCCATCTACTCTTGATTTAAAGTCCTCCAGATTTGTCAGCAGGATCCCTATATCTTTAGACAACATTTTGGCTCCCTTTGCTGTTTTGAGAGGAATGACTGTGATCTTTGCTCTTAGCCCCTCTCTGTCCATGACCATACCAAGAGAATGGTGGATATATGGTTATGGAAGGACATTTCCCAGTATCACTGATGCAAGGATGTAAAGCTAGAGGAGGAATCCAGAGCAAAATCCCATTCTCAGCATCTCTTCTTTCTGAATAGGACCTATCAGAGCACATCTGAAAGATAAAAGAACTTGAGTATGATGAGACACTGTGATTACTATACTAATGTTAGCATTATGTCATGATAATCCTCAGTAGGAGAGTCTACATAAATGTTTCGGGAAAATGTGGGAGAAATCTAAAAGGAAGAGGAGAAAGAGATTTAAAAGCTACTCCCTGTTGGGAATATGGACCTAAGAGGCCACCTCCTGTAGCCAGACAGGAACCCTAGTGGAGGGATCGGGACACCAACCCACCCACGATACTTTTGACCCAAAATTTGTCCTGTCTGCAAGAAATGCAGGAATGGGGGATGGAGCAGAGACTGAATGGCCAACCAATAATTGACTCCCATCCCATCATAACTTGAGACCCATCCCATGGGCGAGCACCAATCCCTGACACAATTGATGATATCCTCTGTTATGCTTGTAGACAGGAGTCTAGCGTGGCTCTCCTCTGAGAGGCTCCTCCCAGTAGCTGACTCAGACTGATGCAGATACCCACAGCCAAACAGTGGATGAAACTTGGAGAATCTTATGGATGAGTTGGATGAAGGATTGCGGGCCTCTAAGGAGGTAGGAACTCCACAGGAAGACCAACAGATTCAACTAACCTGGACCCTTGAGGCTCTCAAAAACTGAGCCATCAACCAAAGAGCATACATGGACTGGACTTAAACCCTCCTCTCCCCCCATATGCAGCAGATGTGCACCTTGGTCTTCATGTGGGTCCCGAACAACTGGAGTGGGAGCTAACCTAAAAGCTGTTTCTTGTCTGTGGGATATGTTCTTCTAGCTGGGCTGCTTTGTCTGGCCTCAGTAGGAGATGCTGTGCCTAGTCCTGCAGAAACTTGATGGGTCAGGGTAGGGGGGGTGGATAACTAGGGGGGCTTTACCCTCTCAGAGGAAAAGGGGAGGGAGAAATGAGAAAAGGACTGTGGGACTGGGTGACCAGGAGGGAGGCAGTGAGCAGGGTATAAAGCAAATAAATTAAAAGAGAGAAAGAGAGAGAGAGAGAGACCACTCTTGGTTTTTGTGCTGGCAAGAGGACTCATTGGATTAAGGCACCTGCAGAGTCAGGCTTGAGGGCCCGAGTTACATTTTTGGATTCACATGGTAGAAGGCAAGGACCAACTCCAGCCAGTTGTCCTCTGAACTCCACACGTGTCTACATGCGCACAATAAAAAGAGTCAATGTAATAGAAAAAATAAAATCAGACTCAAAAAAGGTGCCTAACTGGCTTATCTTGGCATCCCAATCTTGGAAAAGTCAGAGCTCAAGGAAACTCTGGGAGGCCAGCAGATGAAGATGCTGGAACTGATCCATGGAGGGAGTTGCTGAAGCCCTAGGACATGAGAGAGCAAGTGGGTCACAGGGTGAGGGCGGGAGCACCAGGGCTAGTTTGAATCTACAGACACCTGTACCGTTCTTTCCTTGCATCTAACCCCGGGGACCAGTCCTCAGATCTAGGCTGTGTCTTCACCTCCACCTTCAAAAAACTTCATGTAAACTCTTTGTCAGCTTTGAGTGGAATCCTTAAGTAAAAGGAGGTTCTGGGACAGTGACTGGGCTAGCCAAGTTAATAAGTCATCAATATAAAACCTTGACAACTGTTATCTGTTTAATCCACATATATTTATTTTGCCTGAGACTTTGGATTCCTCTTCCTCTTCTTCTCTTCCTCCTCTTCCTCCTCTTGTTTTCTTTCTACAATAGTGCCTAAGATTTTTTTAACCTGCTTGAGAACAGGCAGAAATCCTTAGCCTCACTCTCTGTATGGGTTATATATATATATATATATATATATATATATATATATATATATATATATATATATAATTTATATCCTATAAACACATGTTCCCATCTGACTAGAACAAGGTTCTGCAAAATAGGCTCGTGAAAAGTTGGATGGCATCTTTCAGGACACTGGGATCCATGTTGTCATGACTGTGAGACCTTTCACCTCTCTGGACCTTATTTGCCACATGTCACACAGGAGTCTCTTGATAGCAGCATTCTACGGGTCCAAAGCAGGAAACCATTCTCTTGTTAGTCTTTCCTCCATCGCAAACCATTCCAAAATGTAGAGGTTTTAAACAATTCTCTATCTCCGGAGGTTCCACCAATTGGATAAGTGTTTCTTGGTCTAATTTCATCCAAGTTCACTCATAAACTGGGTTAGCTGGAGACCTGCAGTTTCCACAGTTCTAGATGATGCCTTTCATGTCTGTTGGGTACCATGTCATGCTTTGTTCTCATATACCTTCTTATAGGAAGCTAGATTGCCTTTCAATGTGGAGCTCCATAACCAAGTTGGCAGCTACGAAACCTTTAAAGGTCCAGCTTCAGAGTCATAACAATATCCTTGTACACATTCTTTCGGTCAGTACTTTTTTTTTTTTTTTTTTTTTTTTAGAAGATAAGGCCAGATTCCAGATAATAGAAAACTGCTTACAGGAGGAGAGGCCAAGTGGTGTGGCCATGTCCATCAAAGTACGATAGGGGTTTAAAAATAATATTACTTTTCAGGGGCTTGCTAAATAGCTCAGCTAGTAAAGACACTTGAGACATAATTTTAATGACCTGAATTAGATCCCTGATTCCATGGTAGTTAGAGTTTACTTCAAGAGAGTTGGTTTCTAACCTCTACATGCATGCCCTAGCACATGTGCACCCCTCTCTCTCTCCTTTCTCTATCTATCTGCCTATCTATCTATCTATCTATCTATCTATCTATCTATCTATCTATCATCTATCTATCATCTATGTACCTATCTCTTACACACATAAGCACACATACACATTAAATTAATTAAAATTTAATTTTCAGTTAGTTTTCTTTAGTAAGACTCTCCCCCTCCCCCACTCCTCCAGTCATTCCCTTATATCAATAATTCATAAATGGTGCTAATTCTGTTCCTATCTCTCCCTTGGGGATGACAAGGCATTTTTGATTATACAACTGGCTACTAGCATCTACTAGACAGAGAACAAAATCAGTGCTAATCATCCTTCCATTTATAGGCCAGTTCTTCCAGTAGAAGTCGAGTGTCTTGTATAAGGTGAAGTAGCCCTGCTTTATATGGAATGTAATTCCAGCTGGTTGCCTGAGGACTTTGGTCAAGAATATTTCACACACTGGAGTTATTGAAAATTTTGAAAGGATCATAAATTTCTTTTGGGATGGAAAGGGGCTTTAGGTACAAAATCTGCCTTTTCTATCATTCATTATTTACGAGAGAACCATTTTAGGTAGAACACAAACCACTCAGACCCTTTTGTAGCACTCAAATGGAAACAATATTTAGGCTTCTGAGACTCTGCCTATTATTTTTAACTTTCAACTCTTATTGTAGCCACTGCACCAAACCTAAGGGATGTGTTGGCTTGTGAATGTGTTCAAACATACACATGACCACACACACACTTTTGCATACACACACCATACTTTAGACTTTTTTTTTGTCAGAAGTCTTTAAAGGACTTTACTGTACTGTGTTAAGGGCTAATGAGTCCAAAGACATGGACTTATTAAATAGGAAATAATTCACTTGAAACCGGTGATTTTTTTTTCCAGCTGTAGCTTTTATGCAGAGACTGATCAGACTTACAAAACCTATTGTGGATATCCTCCCGAATTGTTCTTAGGAGAAGCTGAAATCCGTAAAAATTTCCCCTGTAGCACAAAACAGAGTAAACTAAAAACTAAATATGATAAATCAGTGAAAAAGGAACTCAAGACAAGCCAATGTTATATGCAACAATAATTAGATTTTTGTAGGGCAGGGAAGGATAAAAGTGTAAAGGGAGTCCCAAGGCTAGTCTCCCATTGTTTCTAAAACGATTTTAAAGGCAGAAAAGGAAAGACAAGAGTTCGGATGTGTAACTCTGGTCTGTGCGCCCACTCAGGCCCAGATTTGCCTCTGGCTTGGATGGCCACCAAGTCAGCTTCCTCATCCCTCACCCTAACGCAGACCATCTGCTCCCTCCTGAAGGTGTGTGATCACGGGTATCTTNATCAGCTCAGGCCTGAGGAGAAAGGAAAGGCTTGAAAATTCACAACTCCATTGTGATTAGGATCTCTGAGGAGACCACACCTGCTCACACCAGACTAACTCCCCCCCACCCCGCTTTTTTTTTTTTTTTTCAGTTTGAAGGGTAGAGGTCAGGAGAGCACAATATTTTACTGGTGAGAAATTGCTGAAATCTGTTTGCTCAAACAAAGCGATTATTGATAACCCATAATTGCTGCCCGAATCATAAACTTGTTAGTAACCCCTCATCTGAAGGATGATAGGTTACTTCTATATCAGAGAAGACTTAAAAAAAATGATACTTTAATGGAAATATATCAGGCAAGAATAACCCTTAAGCTATGAAATGTCACTTTCACAAATTGCAATGGTGTTTCTACAGCAGTTAAGCACACTGCTTAAGTTTTTCTGCTTTAGGACTCTTAACACCTGGCTCACAATGAATAACTCACTTTAGGACAATGGCCACAGACAATGAAACTGATGACCTTAACTCGTGGTGTCACAGAAATGAGATCCTTTCCTTGAGAGAACTCAACGTGCAGAGATGTGTCGAGGAGCTGATAGAGGAACTCTTTTGGAGAGCCGTCCAGAAGCAAGTGTCTCTGCTATGGCCATCAAGAAGGCTTTGTCTGCCTTGAAGTAGTTGTTCTGTTCTTTTTTGTTTGGTTGGGGTTTTATTTGTTTGTTTGTTTTTGTTTTTTGTTTCCTTTTGAAACCTCTTCTTTTTTCTGCTCAGAAGTAGGCAAGAACAGCTTCTGTGACAATAGCCTGAGTCTTGAGTTCTTCAAACAGTAAAGCCCTGGTTTTGAAGTATGACTGCAGTTGGTTTCCACAGCACAGATAACCCACATAAATGGCTCACACAGGTGGCCGAGCCATTCATTCCGTAGAAAGGCATTGCTTCTGGTAGGTAGGAGCAGCAAGAGAGTAGCAAGTTGACTCTTCATGCCCATGTGACATGTGTAGAGGCTGCCATACATTTTCAGAACATCCTTTAATACACATAGATAGATAGATAGATAGATAGATAGATAGATAGATAGATAGATAGATGATAGATAGATAGACATCCTTTAATACAGATAGACAGGCGTATAGTGGAAGGGTCAAAATGTAGATTTGAGAGTAGAGGTGACATGTTTTCAGCTGGTAACTTTTTGTTCCTTTACTTGTAAAGTAAAGACAGTTATGCCTAAGTTGTAGCATTGTGATAACAATAATAACAATATCTTGAATGTGAGTAAATTAGTTTTGTGGCTATGTACTCCTAGGCATCCTATAATTGTAACTAACTGATAGCTACCTTGGTAAAACCAGACATTCAAGTGTGATTTCTACCTTTTTTTTAATATTTAGATCTTAAACATATGGATTTATTACTGAAGCACAGATTTTAGAAGATTCAACATTGGATTTTAAATCCCTGGGAATTCTAGCAAGAGATACCAAAGAACCAGAGAGGCATCCTGGTTTTCCAAGACCAAACACACCCAATCACATTCTATTTGGAAGTTCCGGAAGCACTGTGGTTTCTGCTGTCATGTAATCTAAACAGCATCTTTAGATACTGTAAACACTGGCTAAAAACATCTTCTGGGTTATCAATTTTAAACCAGAGTCTAACTAGAGAGTGCTGACTGTGCCAAATAGTGCTGAAACAGACGGAATCCGCGTCCTATTTTTGTGTTCCATGCCACCAGGAACACCTTCGCTACAATCTCTTCTTCCAAGGCGATAATTCATTAAATGAGCAGCACACGTTACCCCTCCGGGCACCACATCCTTCAAGATGCTCCCACGGTGCCTGTATTATTCTTACTTCTCAGAATGGTTTCGGGGGGCCACAGCAAGTCCAACAACTGTTTCAGAGCACGCCGCCTGCAGTGCCAAAGAATTATGCACAAATAAAAGCCTGTGAGGGATGTGTAAGATGCTCAAGTAGGCATCTTAAAGAATGGGTAGGAAAGGACTCAGATGCTTTAAAGTACCTGGCAGAATCCCAATTAGAAATGGATAGGTAGAAAGTGGATCTGAATGGAGATGTAAAACAAAATACATAAATAGCAGGCTGAAGGCTCACGACCTAATAAGGCAGAGCTGCCCACTGATTCGAAGTGGGATATTACTTTGATGTGGTGTGATTTAGGTAAGTCTCAAATGCAAGAAGGAGCACATATTCATATATAAACCAAAGGAATTCTTTAAACAATAGTCTCCCTCTCTTTTTCCTCCCTTTCTTCTTTCCATCATTCTTTTTGTTCCAGGCTCCCACTATGTAGACCAGATTGGTTTTGAACTCAAGAGATCCACTTGTTTCTGTCTCCTGAGTGCCGTGATTAAAGGCATATGCCATCACATACTTTGTTATTTCTATTTTATCTTTTCCTATGCCAATGACTGTGGCTTCAAATCTGCGATTGAGAGGTGGGATGGATGTATTTATGTGTCTCTTTGTGTGTCTATGTGTGAGCATTTATACACGTATGTGTTTCTGTTTGTTATAATAATTTAGCCTCACTTGCAGAATAATATTTCTGAAGTGTTGTTTCAGGTATGGTTAATTTAAAAAAAAAAAGCACCCCTGCTTATAATCTGCATATTTTGCTAGAGCAGAGAAAAATACTTTTATACTTCTTTTTAACCGCAAAAAGCTGGCCATAAAAACAGCTGGATTCATGTGTGAAAAGGCAAGCAGTGAGCTCTTCTTCTCTTTTTTTTAGATTTATTTATTTATTTTATGTAGGAGTACACTATTGCTGTCTTCGAACACACCAGAGGAGCATCCGATCTCATTACAGATGGTTATGAGCCACCATGTGGTTGCTGGGATTTGAACTCAGGGCCTCTGGAAGAGCAGTCTGTGCTCTGAACCACTGAGCCATCTCTCCAGCCCCACAGTGAGCTCTTCTTGAGCCAGGGGTTTTAGGAAAGGAATCTGTTTGGGCAGTTGAGTACTGCTGTGTGCAATTTACTATTGCTGTGTGCATTTCACTATTGTTTTGTGCATTTCACTATTGTTGTGTGCAGCTCACTATTGTGTGCATTTCACTATTGTGGTGTGCAGCTCACTATTGTTTTGTGCTTCTTTAATACATTTCTATTCTGATGTTACACTCAGTTTATTTACATACTTGATCATTCACCCTGAAAACTAAAATGTCATTTTCAGCTTTCCCAAGAACATTCACTTCTTGAGTCCGACACCAACTCTTGTGTCTCACATCCTTACGGAAGTCAAGTGGGATGAATTGCACTTTCTGGTTCTCAGTAGTTAGATTAATTTAGCTGGGTCTTCAGAAAGGAGCACAGGATTCCATCCTTGCTCTGGCTTTTGGGTTTCACTGAGAGCAGGGGAGCAGATTGGATTTACAATACTCCTTATTTTTTTTTTATCTGAGGTTTAAATTATTAATGAGTATATATATGAATTATACCTATTTATAAGCCAACTGGCTTCATCTCTTTACATAGAAGATTTGCAGGTTGGTTTCACTACAAATCAGACTTCAAGGTTTCCCTGGTACTAGCTATAGCCTCTGGTTGTCTTTTTCTCTGACCACTAGTCACTGATAGCTCCGTGAAAACACACACGCATACACACACACACTCTTACACTCACACACTCAAACATACACATTCACACAGACACTCACATACTCACTTATACACACATTGACACACAACACTCACATACAAATTTACACACACACACATTCACTCACTCAAACATACACATTCACGCACACACTCACTTATTCACACACACTGGCATACATATACTCACATATAAGTTCACACAGATATACATTTTGCCTATAGGTGCAGCATAGTCTCTAGAGTGTCATATTTTCCACAGTTAGTGATTTATATATTGTATACATGCCAGAGTACATGCATACTCATGGAAGTCAGAGGACAACTTATGGAGTTTACCTTTTCACCACATAGATTTCCTGTATGAAACTGTCGTTTTTAAGGTTCTTCTAAGTCCTTTATCTCTTTGCTGTGTCTCTAAACTGTGCTTTTATTCTCTGGATCTGCAGGAACCCCAGTGAGAATGGCCACTAACACTCTCCTTCACTTCTTTGATCCCCACATGTGATGTATTAAAAAAAAATGTGTTCTCTCCCCCTGAAGATCTTAAAAAGACAATCAAGAAGCTTGCTTCTTCTGGTCAGAATTTTCGTGGTTCAAAGCCATGATTTCTGTGTGTCATTATTAAGAATGCCCAGCAATAGGTCACCAACACCCAAGGAACACAGTGGTATTTTTGTCTCATTTTGCTTTACTTGGACTTTTTTTTTGTCTTATCCTTCTTTTGTTTGCTTATTTTAATTTTTATTTTCTGAGTTTTTTTTTTTTTTTTTTTTTTTTTTTTTTTTTTTTTTTTTTTTTTTTTTTTTTTTTTTTTTTTTTTTTTTTTTTTTTTTTTTTTTTTTTTTTTTTTTTTTTTTTTTTTTTTGTATGTGTGATTTGCTTATTTTAAAAGGAGAAAGATAAGGAATGCCAAGTTGGGTGGGGAGGCATTGGAGGAGGGGGAAACAACATCAAAATATATCATATGAAAAATGTTTTAATAAGAAAAATTTTTCAGCTGTGGTGGTGCAGGGTGGTAGGATTTGCTGAATGGAAGAAGCTACAGGATCAGGAGTTCAAGGCCAGCCTGGAATATGTGATTTTTAGCCAGGTGTGATGGTATGCCTTATTAATCCCAGCAGTCAGCAGGCAGAGGTAGGTGGATCTCTGTGAGTTTGAAGCCATCCTGATCTACACAGTGAATTCCAGGACAGTCAGAGATAAATAGTGAGACCCTGTCTCAAAGTTCTCATTCTCTAAAAAAATGTTAAAAAGAAAGAAAGCTAGAAAGAAAGAAAGAAAGAAAGAAAGAAAGAAAGGAAGGAAGGAAGGACAAAAGAAAGAAAGAAAGAAAGAAAGAAAGAAAGAAAAAAGAAAGAAAGAAAGAAAGAAAGGACAAAAGAAAGAAAGAGAGAGAGAGAGAAAGAAGGAAAACTAGAAAGAAAAGAAAGAAAGAGAGAGCAAGAAAGAGAGAGAGGAAGGAAGGGAAAGGAAAGGAAAAGGAAGGAAAGAAAGAAGGAAAGAAAGAAAGAAAGAAAGAAAGAAAGAAAGAAAGAAAGAAAGAAAGAAAAGAGAAGAGAAGAGAAGAGAAGAAGGAAAAGAAAACCTCGCTTTGACCCAAGAATCAAGTGACTTTCACAAAACAGTTTGGAGATTGGGACAGCAACAAGATGACCTGGGACATGTTCAGGTCTCTTCCAGAGGGACAGAACTAGCTTGAGCTCATCTTCTGAAAACCAAATAGGCATTGCTATTTTCAAGTAATTGTGAAGATGCCTGGAGTAAGCTGCTAGTTCTAGAAAATTCCTTACAGTTATACTAAATTTCGGCTCATGAACCATGAGCAGGTTTCACAGCAGCCTTGCAGAACAACTTTTCTTTTCCGAGGCGACATTGCCCTGTGAGGCTTAGCTGGTGGTACGCTGGGAATTCCAAGACGATGTCATGGGTACCCAAAACACGTGGTGAGGCAGGCATGATGCCATCTGCGCTTTCTTGGTGTCATTTCTGACAAGGAATCTGAACTTTCTGGAAGGAAGGATGCATATCAGGGTACACAGAGATTCATGTTGTGGTGACTTCCGCTCTGTAGCACATGCACAGCTTCCTGTTTTGGTCTGATAGTTTCCCCCTGGGCTTTCAGAGACGCAAAATTACCCACACAGAGATAGGTTGCCCGTGAAAAGGGCATATGTCTTATTTTTGGAAGCTTTCTTTAACAGTATCTTCGTTATTTTGTTCTATAAACCCTGTTTCCTCTTGTATTTTATATCGTATCTTGACAGTAATTTCACCAAATCTTTTTTTTTTTTTAGATTTATTTTATTTATTATATATAAGTACACTGTAGCTGTCTTCAGACACTCCAGAAGAGGGCGCCAGATCTCGTTACGGATGGTTGTGAGCCACCATGTGGATGCTGGGATTTGAACTTATCACCTTTGGAAGAGCAATCGGGTGCTCTTACCTGCTGAGCCATCTCACCAGCCCCAATTTCACCTAATCTTGAGGACTCCTCTTTCTCCCTCTTAAGGCTTGGTATTTTTTCTCCACCATCTGTAGGTAATGTTCTTATTACTATTTTATTTATGTATAGTATTAATTGGTCTTATTCAGGTCTTAAGATACACGTTTTTATTTCATTGGGTCAACCATTTGAAGCTACTTGGGAGTGTCTCAAGTGAGACAACCAAAGACGCCTTCAACATACTCTTTGCTTCCAAGTTGTGTAGAGTTCGGGTAGGAAACGTTGTGTGTAAAAACAGTAGTAAAAATAAAAGATGATTTCTCCTACAGAGGGGAAGGAAGGAGGGTCACACAGATTTGCATTGTGCTTTGTGGCCACTGTGTTTATTGGTGAAGAGCCTGTGTAAATATTCTGTTCAGGCTTTCCCCATTGGAATTTATCGTTTAATGATAGAAATTTTTTTCATATAGCCTGTGTGTGTGTATGTGTGTGCATGTGTGTACATTTTTGTGTTTCAGTGTGTGCTTTTTTCCCCCACTCATTGGTTCAAAAATGTATGTTCTATGAATTCCATTGTATTTTTTTGCTTTTTATTTCTTTAAAAATGTAATCTTTGTATGCATGTGTATGGGTGAGTGTGTGTGTGTGTGTGTATGTGAGTGTGTATCTGTGAATGTGTGTGTGTGTGTCTGTTTGTTTGTGCATGTGGAGGTCAGAGGACAACCTCAGTGATGGTTCTGCTCTTTGACTGGCTCACCTGTGAACATCTAGAATTCCTCCAGTCTCTGATTCCTCTTTCCTGATGGATGAACAGGAATACAATAGTGTCTTCCTCTTATGTAGGCTTTAGGGGTCTGAACTCAGCTCCTCATGCTTGCATGCCTTCTCTTTTACCCACTAAGTCACCTCCTCACACTCTGCCTTTTGTTTTCTCTTCTTTTGTCTTTGTTGACACAGGGTCTTATTATGTAGCACTCACTGGATAGAGCAGGCTGAAGTCAAAGTCACCGAAACCCGCCTGCCCCTGACGCCTGAGTGCTAAGATTAAAAATGGTGTACCACCTTACCTGGTTTCTTTTTCTTTGTTTTTGTGTTTTTGATAGCTAATGCTTTCTGAGTCCTGTTGTAAAGTTATTGAGGTACACGCCTGTGTTTTCTCCAATGTCTACGTTTACAAATATCAAAAAATACAAATTAAAACCAATGTGTTATCAATATGTACTTGCTAGAATGATAGAGTTATAACATATTATGAATGGAAATATGAAATGAGAAAATGTGATGAGATTTATTCTGGTATGCATGTGCCTCACCCAAGTCTTTGGTACTTACACTTTTAGATCTTATCCAAAAGGAATGAAAACGTCTATTAAGAAAACCACTTCTACATGTCTATAGCAACCTTGTCATGGACTGGGATGCCCATGAATAGAAAGTGGACACACATTAGGTTACCTGTATAGTGGAATCTAACCTGCGCTGGAGAACTACCCTCAAAGTACAGGGTTAAAAAGACTTTCCACAAGGGAGTCTTCTATATGCTTTCTTTTGTACCAGCTTCTAGAGTTGACAGAAACTTACCCATGTTGTAGCAAACTGTAGGCGTCTGCAGTGGTCTGCACATTCACCTGGTGGCCCCCACTCATATGGTGTCATCTAAATTCCCTGTGACAACACTTGATGGAGACCAGCCCCTTGAGAATAGTCAAGAGGACAGAGGTCTCCTCTTTGAGGTCAGTGCCCTTTATTTCAGTAAGAGGCTTCAGAGATCTGCCTTGCTCCTCCCACTGTGAAGATACAATAAGAAGGATCGCTATATCTGCTGCCACTTGGATCTTGGATTTATCTGACTCAAGAACTGTGAGGAATAGGTATCTTTGTCACACGACTTGTGGATTCTGTTACAGCAGCCCTATGCTGACTGCAATGAGGGACACTGACTGGATAAGCACTTGGAAGTGTTCTTCACCTTGACACCACGTTTGTGAGTTACTGAGGGAGTCTATTGCTCAACACTCAGTGAAGGTACATTTGAGATCCATACACTGCATTACATGTAAATATTATCTCCATAGAAACCATGAATACAGTCTGAGGCGGCAGGTTTGGGCAACTAATTGGATAGGACTATGTTACATTGTTTAAGTGTGTAGTTTGTATAAAGTGTCCTAAAGTCACAGCGGGAAGATGTCTTAGCTGTGATAATTTGGTGAGTGACATACCCTTCTTGGACTCAAGGTTTCCCTTCCCAGAGCTGAAACAGTATTTTCTATCAGTTGATGCTTTAGGGATGTATACAGAAGGCTTATGACAAGGGCTGACACAATGTGTTGAGAAATTAATGCCACTTGAATAATTTTTACCATTCTTTTTTTCTACTTGTTTGTTAGCAAGTAACGTCTCACCTGTGATTCTGAGGTTTGAATGCTGCTGTCTGCAAAGCTGACATGTTACGAACAAAAATACAGAACACAGAATAACATCATACCCAAGAGGGAACAGGATGCACTCTCTTTTGAACATTGTGGTTTTAGAGCAAACAGATCATTGGTGGTGGTGGGTCATGAATTTGGAGGGAAATGAGAGGCATTTTGCGATTTGAGGGATGGTGAGCTAATAAACCAGAACTCTAGGAAAGGGGTGGGGGGTGAGAAAAAAAAAAGAAGCTATAAACATATCAGTTGCGATTTCTGTGCTGTCATTATTCATATTGTGGCTAATCTCAAGTAACCAAACTGGTTTGCAAAATTCCCGAATACTTACCCATCACCTCTTTCTGCCTGGTGCTTGCCAGCTCCAGAACATCACGTGACCAGTGTGTTCACTGAGGCAGAGAATGAGAGAGAAACAGAACTTTCTTCCCTTTGCAAGGGTTCATTTGCCTGCTGGATACTTTGGGTTTAATAAGCTCTTTTGCAATGCATCTCCATTTTCAAGCAGCTCTCCGAGCATGCCCTTTTTTTTCTACAGTTGCACAGAAATACCTTATTTTCTGATGTCCACAGCTTTCCAAGGAGTCCTCCTTTCTGTCAGGCAGAGGCTGCTCTTGGTGGAGATACTCAGGAGTCAGCAGGTGCCATCCAGGGGGCGGGGCTTTCCTCGGAGCTCCCACAAAGCCAAGCGCCTCTCTTGATTTCATCTTCCCCGTCTTTTCAGATTCGGATCTTGCCTTACCTAAGACTGGATTTCATATCTGTCTTATTGCAGAAGAAAGGGACATTTTCAAAGCACATGCACCGTCTCCCATATCCCTGTCAGCGTACTAGACTGTTGCCCTGAATGTAGGAGCAGCAGGGCTCTTGCTAAGGACTTCTGGAAAGCAGAAAAGCCAACTTACACTTAACTGATATCACTGATCTATATGTATGTGTGTATATATATATATATATATATATATATATATATATATATATATATATATATATATGCATATCTATCTATCTATATATATGTAGCAATAGGGACATATATATGGTTAAGACTCCACAGGGACTCTTATAATCCAGATACCAACTAAGATTGATGTTAAGTATACAGTTCCAGAATCTTTTTAATTTTTCTTTTTAAAGACAAAAATCTCACTATGGGGCTGTGACTGGCCTGCATCTCCCAAAGTAGACCAGACTGGCCTCAGACTCACAGACATCTGCCTGCCTTTGCTTGTCCTGATGATGTGGTTAAAGATATATGCTGTCCCACCCCACCCCATTACCAGAAGTGCTTTGTTCTAAAAGTAACAGCAACATGAAATACGTGCCTAGAGATGTTGCCCTTCAACACTACTATTCCTAACAAAGTAAAACAAAACAATCCAGATGTCCACAATTTACAATAAATGTAACAAAATAACATGTTGCCACTCCCAGAATTAGTTTTCCTAAACTCTTATTTACATGAACAGATTTATATTTTGCTGTTATTATATTTTTTGTGTTCAGTGATGTAAAGACTATGGAAAGAGAAGTGATTGGATACATTTCGCCATCAGCTAGTGGTGTGTGCTATTGGTGGTAGGATTACACGATCACCCTTTTCCTCTCTGTTTTCTCAGATGTATTTCCAAAGTTTCTACATGACAAGTAATAGATATCTAAAAAATTCCCAGTGTCTGGGCCTGAGACATGGCCCAGTGTGTACTGCTCTTGCAGAGCAAATTAGGTCCGTTCTCAACAACCATCTTGGGTGGCTCACAACTACTAGCTCCAGTGGGACAATCCTCTGGTCTCATACAGACACATAGGCACACCGGCATGTATAGACACACAGTGTCTGTACATAATCATATACATCATTACTGATAATAAAAGTATATATTTAAAACATTGCCAAGAATAGGTTCATATTCAAAAGTTCTAGGGTTTTTTTTTTTTAAATTAAAAGATCAGTTGACATTATTTTATAGTTATTTATAAGCTACAGATAAAACATACTCAATCCTGTATGGAGAAGTCCCTTTGGCAGAGCTTCTTTCTCAGTAGTGTTATGTCTCTGCTTACTTCCTCCTGTACTTCAATAAGGGAAGTGATTTCAAAAATACCAAGCAAAGCTTTGTGGACCACATAGTATTTTAAAATTTTTTTTAAATTTATTTTTGTGTTGCTGGGATTGGACCTCATATATGCTAGGTAATTGCTCTACCACTGAGATGTGTGCCTAGCTTACAATGTACCTTTAGTTTATAGATAACTCAAGTATTTAACTCTCCTTTAAAATAAGCTTATTAGCCGGGCGTGGTGGCACACACCTTTAATCCCAGCACTCGGGAGGCAGAGGCAGGCAGATTTCTGAGTTCGAGGCCAGCCTGGTCTACAAAGTGAGTTCCAGGACAGCCAGGGCTATACAGAGAAACCCTGTCTCGAAAAAACCAATAATAATAATAATAATAATAATAATAATAATAATAATAATAATAATAATAATCTTACTAAAGCATTCTTATGATGTGCTATTCCAGTATTTTATTGTGACAAATTTCTAACACATAAAACAATTAAAAGTGCAACACAAAAAATATTCACAAATATACCAGAGAGATTCATATTTTTTTTTTATTTTAGTGTCCTTTCCTTGTGCAACTTATCTATCAGCCCATTTTTACATATTTTGTGTAGGCTGCAAAGATTAGAAGTTTCTCCCTTTTTAATATATTCCTTCTCTAAAGTTCACTGTTTTTTTTTTTTTTCCCTACCTTTTTGGGGTAAAATCTGTGAGCATACACATCTCATTACCATGAGTGAGTTTTGACAAATACCTATCTCTATGTCATCAAAACTCCTGACAAGACATAGAATATTGCCAGTCCCAGGAGACACCGTCACACTTCTTCATAGTAAATCCTCCTCTGCCTCTCCCCCAGACAATAGTGTCCTGGTCCCCAGTGAAACCATTTTGTTTAGATCCATGGTTCTCAATCTTCCTTTAGCACCCTATGCGGTGGTGACCCCCAGCAATAACATTATTTTCATGGCTACTTCATAACAGCAATTTTGCTATTGTTAGGAATCGTAACATAAATGTCTGTGTTTCCTGATGGTCTTAGGTGGACCCCGTGAAAGGGTCATTTGACTCCCCTGACCCCCTTGACCCACGGGTTGAGAACTACTGGTCTAGCGTTTTGTGTCATGGAACCCTATACTGTATGATCAGTTGTGAGACCACTTTCATCCATCATCAGCCTAATGTTTGTAATCATCTGCACTGGGTTTTATTTTAAGAAAGTTTGTCACAGGCTGTCCAGCCATTGCCTGTTGACGATCCCTAATCTAATCAGCCTCTATTTTAGGACTAGGGCCATTTTCTTAAAGTCTTAAATCTAAAGAGATAGACATCTGTTTTCGTTGCTCTTAGAAACGTACCTGAGACTAAAATTGCTGAGTCAGAGGGCAGGCATATGCCTACTTTTTAAGAATGTCCTTAAGCTTTCTCTGTAACCCTAGCACTATGTAAGAATTCCCTCTCACCCCATAGGGAAGTCTCTTTTCCAAGACCCTAAATGGTAATTACTCAAGACTTACTCATAATTATCCTCATTGTGAAGGCTCCTGTTTCTTCCCACTTCTAGCCCTCTGGTCCACCTGTAGGGATTGTGGGATTGCTTCATACCTTCCAGGAATACTGATAGGTAGCTTAGCTCACTCTTGAGGCTGCAGGCCATTTCACTCTGTAATTTGTGGACATTTTGAGGGAAGGAGACATTTTTTTTTTTTGTCTGCCCTGCTTCCTGTTTGGTAGGTGCTCTGGGAGCAGGCATCTAAGTAATGAAACCTGAGTGAGAGGCAGTGTGGAAAAGCTTATGCACCATTCTTGGGTCTTCTACCTAAAAAGGATGATTAGAAAGGAAGTGTATTTTACTGGACCTGTGGGCACCAATGAGTCAGTTTTTAAAAGGTAGCTGGAAGAGTGCTCAAAATGCAGAACATACACACACACACACACACACACACACACACACACACACACACCAACTCTCTTTTCTCTAGGTCATAAATCCAACTTCATAGAATACGTATGCTTTCTAAGTCTGCCTTGGTATATGAAAATTTCCTTTAAACCACAGCATCAAAGGCAATAGACAGCAGTGATTCAATGCCTCTTTGCTCAGTCCTAAAACGTTGTCATCCCAGAATTTGGTGAAGAGACAATCTACCCAACACTTTCTACCTTTCATGTCTAGAGAGCCAGCCCTTCCCTCCTTCATTTTGTTTCTCCAAACTCATCTCTGTCTTTTGCTTCAAGGTACCCCGATGAGGTCTGCACTGCTTAAAGTAGGCCTCTTCTCATACCTCAGCTTTCTTTCCTTTCCTTTCTTTTTTATTTTTATTTTTTGTTGTTTTGTTGTTTTTTCGAGACAGGGTTTCTCTGTATAGCCCTGGCTGTCCTGGAACTCACTTTGTAGACCAGGCTAGCCTTGAACTCAGAAATCCGCCTGCCTCTGCCTCTGCCTCCCAAGTGCTGGGATTAAAGGTGTGCACCACCACGCCCGGCTCGTTCCTTTCTTTTTTAAACTAGAAGAGTAATTTAGTCTAGGCTGGTCCTTCTAATTCAACTGATCTTACATGCAGTTGCTTTATTTAAGAAAAGAACTCATGTTTAGCAGAGCAGAAGGCAGGAAACTCTTTCAGTACTTAGCAGCAATGCTTTTGGCGTTGTTGAGAGCCACATAACCTGAAAAACTATATCTTATATCCTCTAGAGAAGACTTCCAAGGTTTAGGAAGAGGTTTGAAGACGACAAAGAATTCCCTGAGAGCTGCATCCGGTGGAGGGGAAGATACTGTAGTGTTCAAGACTCTTCTGTAGCAGCAAGCATGTGACCGCTTTCACTGGATTGACTTCGATCAGTCAGCTTTTCTGGAATCAGATTAAAATCTATCCCTTATAACATAGAGAATGCATGCTTGTAACATCGGAGGAGAGACTTGACCACTGCGACCTGCTTAACACGTTTACACGCTTCGTTTCAACTGAAGGATTTCAAATCGTATCATTAATGTGCTTCAGAAATATTGAACTGGAAAACACACGCATTGTTTTTCCCTATGCATCGATTCTACCTCAGCTTGTAACCTCGGAACAAGAAGGCACCAGTTGTCACCTTGGTCATTTCCTTGTGACCTCCAAGCACGGCTTGCATTTTAAATTGAATTTGGTTGGAGCTGTCCCCCGCGAGTAGAGAAGTGAAATCTACAAGATGCAGAGGGAAGGCTAGATAGGTCCAGTTGGTATTAAAGAAATGCTTTTGCAAGCAGAAAAAGAGATGATATTTGGTAAAAATGAGCGTTGTTTTCCCTGGCTTCAGCATCTGTTTGCACTCACAATGGCCGCTGTGTTTTTCTGTACCTGGTAGGTGGCCTCTCCATGTATCGATGAGGCACTGCGTGAAAATGTGCCTCCTTATGTCAGAGGGAAATTTGCTTTTTCATCTTTGCCTTGCTCTCCCGTGCCTCCCTTTGTTCTAATCATACACGTGAGGAGCAAAGCCAGTGATGCCAGCAACTGCTTTCTTCTCCAGCCACTTCTTTGCAGTTAATAATTCAAACGGATCTTTTACAAACTCATTTTCTTCTTAGAAATGGCCTTCTTGCTAACAGTCTGCTCTCCAGCTGTAGTTTATCAAGCAGCAGATCCGCTGTAAAAATGTGACGACTGGATTTCATGTGTTTTGCCACCCCCTAAGAATTCATTGCCCACAGTGCTTCAACTGCTGTTCTAAGAGACGGTTTAATTTTTGTGGCACGTTGATTGATAACTGGGCTCCCTGGTAACATGGTCTTCCTTGAATAGGACTGCTGTTTTCTAGGTCTCAGATCCCCCCGAAGATGCTCCATAACTCCCTGTATGAAGCAAATCTTCTACACCCTAACAGTAATATCCCCGGTCCCCAAATGAGCAGAGCATGCATGCAAGTGCCTGTAGATATTTCTGTGCCTGTAGGTGATGCGATGTGAGAAGGGGGTTTCCCCTTGGCCTTAGGTATTATGGAATCAGAGAGGCAGAAAAACAGACCAACAGCATCTAAACAAGCAAACAAACAATACTGGAAGAGTTGCGGCGGTTCTGAAGTAGTGTAATTGGTCCCAGATGAATAATGACATTGTTGGCACTTCTTCATTTCTTGACTAGTTTTCTCTGGCTTTAGGGTGAGCTCTGTAGCTTTCTTGCTATGCACTTGCAATTTGCACAGCAGCAGCAGCACCACCACCAACAGCACCACCACCACCACCACCACCAACAACAACAACAAAAGAAGATGGAAAAATAGACTTGGCAAAGAGAGAAGGAGAACAAAGGACTGGAAAAACAGGCAGAAAGCTTTGAATCCTTAAACCATGGATCTACCAGATTATCGAGTTTAAAACAAAATACATGGTTTTCAAGGGTAAGAAAGTTCCTGCTTATGCAAGCTGAACACAGGGACTGGTGAACCTAATCTTTAATAACATAGTCAGTACTCAGTAGTGCTTTTGCTAACTGTCCAAAATGGATAAAGCTTGGTAAAGCTTCAACAGTTATTTTAGTTTGAAATAAATTCTTAACTGTCCAATACACCTGATGATTTTGATAAAGTTCGTTTTGTTCCCTGACCCCCAACCATGTGCATCCAGGGATTATATTGCATTATATAATCCCGATATTCAATGACTATTACTTATTCAACAAATATCTATTGATTGGATCAGGCACTGGGAACCAGAAACCCGGTAATGGGTAAAATAAAAAAAAACAACTATACCATCTGTTGTCTTCCCTCCTAGTGAGGATTATGGACAGGAAACAGAACATACAACAAAAGGGAGCAAAGTGGCTATTGGTAAGGGAAAGAGGGGAGAGAGGAAGTTTTAGGTTTAAAGGAAACAAAGATGGCTTCCATGAAAATGTGAGTTTCGTTAAATATTCAAATCTCATAGATCAGGAATCATTGAAGACTCTATAGCAAGAGCAAAGGCCAGAGTACTGGGACATTCCTGGCATTTTTGTGGGTAGATGCCAAAGCTAAAATTACTCAAGTAGAGACCACCAAGGGAAGACTGATAGATAACTAAGGTTAGATCACATGGGTCCTCAGGAATCAGGCTGCATGCTGGGCTTTGCTTTCAGTTCCTTGGAGAAACATTGGAAATTCCATTCAGAAACTTGAAATGATTAGATCCATGATTTAATAGGGTTGCTCTAGATAATGTTTTTCTCACTGCAAATGACTAAAAAGAAGATGGTAGGACAGATTGAGGAAGAGCCACTAGAAAGTTGCTTAAATTATCCACTCAAGACTAAAGCAAGGTGATAGGCTGTAGGGTGAAATAGTGAAGTTCTGAAGACTTATTTTTCTTGAAGAAACAATAGGACTTGATCAGACAAGATCTACCAGTATGGCCACAGAAGAGGAGGGATTGCTGATAGTGGTTAGGAATAGGTGAATAGTTACCACACAAGTATTGATTTGAATAACTGGGAAAATGGGGAGTTCATAGTAGATTAAAAAAACAATAATAACAACAAAACAAAACCCCAAAGCCTCCAGCAAGCATTTTTCCAATAGGAAGTGCATGTAAAGATTATGACTTTGGACAGGTTAAGACAGGTTAAAGGATACCTATGTGGACCAATCCAGAGATAAGGAAAGAAGCCATGGTGGAGGCATAAATTTGCATATTATTAGCATATGGATAGTATATAAAGTCAGGAGACTGGGTGAGATCTCTGAGATCTGTTGGAGTTTATAGAGGAGAGATCAGCCAATGTTGCAGACAATGGGTAGATTGATAATCATATCACACACCTCTGACAGGTCAAATGAGATAAAAATTATCAGACGTGACCTTGCCTTTGCATTTAACTGTAGAATCGAACAGTGACCCTCAGGAGAGCTCATTGTCTGCAGTCTGCCAAGACAACAACGTATGCAGCTCTGTGGGATAAGCTTCAGATGGCTTCAAATGGCAGTAATTTGCTTGAAAGTGGGCCATCATAAGAGAACTAGATGCTGAAGAAGAGACTGAAATCCTTTCCATTACCCTCTTGCTCACTGAAGTATGGAGAGGATGTGATGCTTCAAATAAACAAGGAAGCAAAGAAATAAGCAAGGAAATAAACAAGGAAATAAGCAAGGAAGCAAGGAAATAAACAAGGAAGTAAGCAAGCAAGGAAATAAGCAAGGAAATAAGCAAGGAAGCAAGGAAATAAGCAAGGAAGTAAGCAAGGAAGCAAGGAAATAAGCAAGGAAGTAAGCAAGGAAATAAGCAAGGAAATAAGCAAGGAAGTAAGCAAGCAAGCAAGGAAATAAGCAAGGAAATAAGTAAGGAAATAAGCAAGGAAGCAAGGAAATAAGCAAGGAAATAAGGAAGCAAGGAGGCAAGCAAGCAAGCAAGCAAGCAAACAGACAAACAGGATAGAATCTGAACAGTATTGCCACAGGTAACAGCTTTCATTGGAAATCATGACAACCAGAGGCCTTGCAGAAAATGTTTTTGTGTGTGTGTGTGTGTGTGTGTGTGTGCATTTTGGATTGTCAATGTATTTATTATATTTGTGGCCTTGGAAAAAGCAAGAGGAAGAGGAAAAGAAAATGGTTCCTCATCTTTTGGAAAGCAAACTAGAAGTTAAAAACTCATTTAAAACTGGATCAGGATGTAGCTGTGTGGGTGCACTTGGTTGGAAGTCTCCGTCATCGTATTAGATTGGGCACTGGTACAGTGGGAAAGGAATGGGAAGGGAGGGCCCGGTTGATTTTAGCAGTGGAAAAGTATGGCCGTTCCCCTTATGAACAAAGGAAAGGTTCATATACAGGAAGAAAACTGGTATTACTGATTTGTGTATGTGCCACTGCACTTCTGACTGTCCAAACCAACCAAACTACAGCCTCTTAAGAGAAGGTTCTTTCAGAGCTTAGTAATAGAGGACAGGAGGTTCTAACCCTCGGGGCAGAGAGGAGCATTGAGCGCACCAGATCAGCACGGTCATTGTGTGTCTTTGCCGATGTTACTGGTGGTGGATTTATGACTAATATCGGCCCAATCTGGAGTGGGGTGCCATGTGGAAAGTAGAAAGAGAGATGAAGACAGATCAGGAGAAGCACCACTGGCTTATCATAAAAGTTGTCTAATGACCCCCTGCTGGTCTTCCGCTTTCAAATCTGTGGCAGTGGACCCTTAACCACTTTCCAACACCGTGCATGCAGCGATCCAAAGGACTGGCTCACTCGTACCTCACTGGAGACCTCTTGGACAATCTTCACAGTTGATAGCCTTAATTTTTCTCTAAGACCTGAGTCTCTTTTCTCTTCACTTCCAACTTCATTCTATGGCTGTACTTATCACTCGCTGTCGGGATTTTTTTGTCTTTCCTTTCCCAAAGTTTCTCAGACAGGAGGCCCTTGTTCCGATTTCCCAAGCCCTTGTCCCGACCTTAGATCTCCTGTAAAGGAGGAGAGGGCGTTAAGCATACCACAACTACATTTTCATGATCCAGAGCAGGATCAACAATGGTTAGGAGATTTCTTCGAGGCACAGCGCGACAGAAGCAGAAGGCGAACGGCGAGGCCATTTCTAGTGAGTGGATTATCTTATAAATACCCATGACTTCTGCTTAAACCTCCTTTACTTTTTGTAATTCACTAAATAATTCACGACACCCTATAGTTCGCCTACAGTGTCATGAGCTATAGAAACTGCCCTACTGGGAATGTTTTCAAAGCATTGGTCCACCCGAGCTGCTCTTACTATTATCTCTCTTAAATGGAGGCATTTGAACAGCCTACCTTACCAGGAAGTGAGAATGGTAATTATATTGGTAATTGCCTTACCACTTACCCCGAAGCAGATTCTGAAATGAGGATCTGTACACACCTGATTGATTACTCAAGGATTCCCAGAAGAAATCAGTGAAGGATCCAGGGCATAAAGATATCGAAAAGGACCATGCCGAGTTCCCGAGTTCCAAAAGGATCTCATGTCGAGTTCCTGAGTTCCAAAGTGGGCAGCTCTCACCCAGTCCTTACACAGGAACCTTAAAGTGTGAGCTTGGAGCTAGCTGAGATTTCATATTCTTGCATTATCTGTGTTTTCTGGCTAAGGCCACGTAAGATTTCAAGTACTTCTCTGATAATCCCATGTAGAATAGACACTTGGGTAGGTCAGTGACAGTAAAGTTGTAGATCAAGATAGGAATGGGTGGAACCATGACTGGATTCACAGGGATCTGGGAAGGGCTCTATACTGTTTGCCATATTGTCAGAAACACTCACAAGAGCCTTTGTGGTGCCTGAAAAACTCTCTGTGTGTGTGTGTGTGTGTGTGTGTGTGTGTGTGTGTGTGTGTATGTGTGTGTGTGTGTGTGTGTTTGTGTGTGTGTGTTAAGGTACACAGTAGTTCTCACAATATCCCTTTGACTTTTCTTGTTGTATATCAAGAAGCTGAAGTGCTCAGTAATTGCTATGACTGTTCCAAAGGATACCAAGCAAAGTACAAATTTTGATCTGTCTAAAGGTCATGTTCCAGATACATCTCTCTTTCTCTTGATTCTATTTCTCACTGGTCAGCATAATAATTAAGTAAGAGGGACAGGAGGAATCAGAATTGGAAAGTTTATACAGGAAGAATAGCTATGATAAAACAGTTTGTGGAGTTGGCATGTTTACACAGGAGAAATAGCTATGATAAAGCCATTTGTCATTAAGAAATGTGGCAGATAATGAGGGAGGGTCAGGCACTGAAGAGGGACGACCGAGAGGAGATTTGGGGATCGTTTTCAAGTTCATGAAAGATTTTTAACACAGAATAGATTGGCCAGCTGTGCATGGTTCTGTAACACAATAGAATCAAACTGATACTTCCTTACTATTATAGCGGGGGTGGGGTGCTGAAGTTGTACTGACTTGAGTGTCCCCAAGCCGAAAAGGCAGGAGCACTGGAGTGAAATTCTATAGACTTGATTTAGAAGGAAGAAAAAAAAAAAGGAAAGAAAAGAGGAAGAAGGAACTAGAAGGCAGACAATCTGTCAGCCCAGTATGCGTGGTGCAAATGTATGGGATGTTACCTCGAGCACAGCTGCTTCACACCTGCAGCCTCTGTCAAGGGGAGCTGCCGCCCACGGAAGCAGGGAATATCATCAGAGTGGAGGCTGCTGGAAAGCTGCCGGCAGTATGGACACCACTGGATTACTCATTTGTTTGTAGCACGTTAGTCTGGTCCAGTCTGTGTTGGTGCTTCCCGAGAAGGCTCTTGCTCATTTTTTGTCACTTCTCAAGCATCATTGTGCGTGTGCACAAAATACTACAGCATGACACACAGCCAGTATATAACGGGCATTAAGATGCCACAATGCGACATGGTGCCAGTGACTGTGTGCAAAGCGAGGGGAACTGACTCCCTTTCTACCTTTCACGGGACTACATACCTTAGCGTTTGTTTATTTATTTGTTTTTAATGTCTGTGTACGTGTGTGGGTTTGTGGTCAGTATGTGAACGTGTATGCAGGTGCCTGCAGAGACCAGAAGAGAGTGTCATATTCCCTGAGAATGAAGTTATGGGCAGATCTGAGCTGCCCAGAATTGGTGCTGGGAACTCCAGTCTTTTGCAAGAACAGCAAGCGTGTAGAGTCATCTCTATTCCCACTCTATTCCTCATGGTGCCCTGTTTTGTGCCAGCTATTCTCTTAAGCACTAGGGCTTTCTTATGGAAGATAAACACATGGCCATTAATTAAGAAAATAGTTTTAAAAATTAATATTATAAATAATTTTATACATGTTACAGTAGATTTTGATTATGTTCTCACCCGACTCCTGCTTCAAACCCCTCCCAATTGTATTTCTCCAACTTCATGCCATACTCTTTTTTTTCTTCGATAGTCAAGTGGTTTTAATTTGTGCTGCCCATAAACTCATGAATGTTGGGCCATACACTGAGGTATGGTGAACTTACCAGGGCCACACTCTTAGAGAAAATTCAGTCTCCCTCCCTCAGAAGCCATTAACTGTCACTTGCTCCCCAGCTGGGAATGTGGACTTGAGTCTGTGGGTAGGGAGATGCAAATTTAGTGGGAAGATAAACATGTATCTTTTACTTTGAATGTGGAGCACCCTTGTGTGCTGATGTGCAATCAAGTGTGTGGAGCTGGAGGCTGGCTCCTGGCATCACCCTTTAGAGCACTCTGTTTTAGTCAGCAGGGAGGGCTCTTTCTGAACCCTGGAGCTCACAACTTCTTCTTTTTTTTTTTCACAAAGCCAGTTTGCACTGGAGATTTTTTTGTCTCCAACTTGGATTACAGATGCATTGCCCTGTCTGGTTTTTATGTGGGATGCTAAAGATTCAAAGTCTGGTCTTCAAGGTCTGAGTCTTGAAGGGTCTACTGACCATGAGCTGAAAGCTGCTAGAGCATGTGTCTTCACTAAGGTTTTGCTGCTGTGAACAGACATCATGACCAAGGCAACTCCCATAAGAGCAACGTTTAATTGGGGCTGGCTTACAGGTTCAGAGGTTTAGTTCATGATCAAGGTGGGAACATGGCAGCATCCAAGCAGGCATGGTGCAGGAGGAGCTGAGAGTTCTACATCTTCTTCTGAAGGCTGCTAGCAGGACACTGACAGCTAGGATGAAGGTCTTGAAGCCCATGCCCACAGAGACACATCTACTCCAAAAAGGGTACACCTCCTAATAGTGTCACTCCCTGTGTCAAGCATATGCGAACCATCACAGCATAGATCCAGTAAATGTTTCTTCCCATAGTGGTTTCCTCAGGCATTTTGTCACAGTCATAAGTAGTGGAGTGGACACTTCCCTGTCCATAAGAGCATGCAAAAGAAAATTCTGTACACCTCTTGAAGGTGAAAGTAGAAGGCAGTTCATCCTGAAATCACTTCTCTTCTTGGTTGAATGCTGGCTTATCTTTTGCGAAGAAGAAGCCCTCTCATTTCCATTGCCATAGTGACCACTTGCAGTAACACTAGTGAGCTCTGACTGTAAATGTCATCCCCCGTGTGCACACTGTCTTCGTGAAGACTGTGGAATGCTGGTTGATATATTAATATCTTAATTTTCCATTCAAGAAACCTGTCTTAGTAGAGTTAGCTGGTGCAAAGCCCTATAAACAAGAGACAACAGCATAGTTCTTCTAGACCAACTACTTTATGGAGCCTTCGTTTATATGTAGAGGTCAGAGACCCCAAGAATTTAAATTCATAATGATGCTCTTTCAATGCCTTTGCTGAGCCTTCCTTGAATGGTATAAGTGCTGCTTCTGCATCCAGCTGTGGACATAGATCTCAGACTACAAGGAACAGCACTTATGTAATTTTCAGTCTTATGTCACTTTCAGTACAAGGGGCTGTGAGTGACAGGTGCTTTCCCTAGGAACTCTTCCATCTCCTGAAACTCGGGGGTAACATGAGAATCAAGTGTGAGAGTCACATTCTTTAAACAATTTAGCCACCTTAATTAATCAAATTACATTACCTTCAAGTTTTTCTCCTTGCTAAGTGAGAGAAGTTACATGCTTAAGATTTAAAGGATTCTGAGCAACATAGAGTGAAAAAAAAAAGATGTTTTGGGTTAATGGTTTTAAGTAGACAAAAAAATTAAACAATGCCTTTCTCTAATAATTCTAGTTAATTGGAGTTTCAGTTTCAGTAAGAACAGTAAAAGATGAGTTTATCTGAAAAGTAGAGTTTTCAAATTATTTATATATGCTTAATTTAAAATTCTTAAAAAAAAAAAAACCAACCCAGTCTCTTTTCCTGCATTTACAATTGTTCCTAAGGGCTGCCTTGTATTGACTGACTATAGTGACCACAGACATTTTTTGCAGTCTGGTTAAAGAAAATATGTATGGGGAATGCAATTGAGATAGAAGTAAGTCATTTATGTTACACCACAGACACTTCCGTGTTCTGGAAGGAAGGACATTGCTAGTCATCTCAGTGTGGCTTTGCCTTCTGGAAGTGTGCATCCTGTCAAATATACCCACCCACCTGACACTGCTTCCCTACCAATTGTCTCAGGAACCGACTAAGTTGTCTGGCACTAAAAGTATGCACACACCAAAGAGAAGCCTACTGTGAGACATAGACAAAGAAGCTATAGAAAGTTTCTGGGTTACCAGAATACAAACTTGTTGTCAGGAACTGGGGAGATGGCATGGTTAGCAAAGTGTCAGCCAGTCATGAGGGCTTTGGTTTGTATTCTCAGAGCCCAAGTGAATCTGGACACAGTGATGTGTGACTGTCACTCCAGTAGAGATGAGGTTGAAGCTCATTGGTTAACCAGTCTATCCAGATTGATGTGCTTCAAGTTCAGCAAGAGATCACATTTTGAAAAAAAAAATAAAGGTGTAACTTATTCATGTCATCAAATAGGGAGAAATTGAGCTGGTGTTCAGCTAGAAGCTGTACCCCTAATGACTATTGTTCATGGTGCTAGAAGGCTCTGTGCATGATACTGGAGGAGAAAACTAATTATCAGTACCACCCAACTACAAAAGCCGTGACCTATAACAGAGGACACCCTGCAGTATATACTTGCACAATAGTGGTACAAATGTTATGGGAACAACCAATCACTTTTTGGTGGGATTTAAGCCCCACTTCATGAAATGGAATCCATATCACACACTGCCAAAGTGTCCAAGAACCTGAGATGAGGTAGGCCATGGGCCTAGGGGGAAAACTTATTACCTTTATGATAAATAAACACAGCAATAAAATGACTCCTAATGGCATATTGCTATAGTTGGAGATCAGCACATCACTCAACCATCCTCAGAGGAGCTTCTTACAGTAGATGATAACAAACACAGAGACCCACAACTGAACAAAGTACAGTGAGTGACACGTTTTGGAGCACTCAGCCCCGAGCAAGATGTCTTTATCAAACCCATTCTGTCCAGATTCAGGGATCTATGCAGAAGAGGTGAAAAGATTTAAAACCAAAGGAAATAACACCTTTCAGACACAACAGGATTGATGCACATATGAACGCACGGAGGCTGTGACAGCAAACATGAGACCTGTACAAGTTCACACCAGACAGAGTCTCAGCATTGAGAAGGGGAAGTGGACACAAAGTTCCACCTCTAAGCAAGAAGCTATTGCCAATCACAAACGGAAAACCAGCTTTCTCCAATGAAGTGACCCTGGAATATAGAATATCAGCTACACTTCAGGGCCAGCTCCATGATCACAAGTAGTTGGCCAACATAAAATGGCCTCCATGATTTTGGTGTGCTAGTTTGGTTTTGGTTTGCTTTAGGCTTAAAAAAAAAAAAGTATCCTTTTGTTTTGTCTTCTTTTGAAGGTTTGTTTTGAGAGAAAGAGAAAATGTGAGTGTGTGATGAAGTTGGGTGGGTAGGAAGGTAAAAAAATCTCGGAGGATTTCTAGGAAGGGAAAGAATATGATCTAAATATACTGCATGATTTTGTTTGTTTGTTTGTTTGTTTGTTTTTAAGACAAGGTCTCACTGTGTAGCCTTGGCTGTCCTGGAATTCACTCTGCAGACTGGGTTGTCTTTGAACTCACAGAGATCCCTGCCTTTGCATCATGAGTGCTGAGATTAAAGGTATGCACGACCATACCCTGCTCAGAAAATTCTTTTAAAGAAGGCAATAGATAATAAAAAAAACCCTAAATGCTTATAAATATTTTAAAAGGTGGAAAATGATTCAAGAAGTACATTTGCCATCAGCCCTGGTTTCCCCGTGCACAAACACACACGTGCTTACTACACACCCGTACTGAAGCCGTTGACCTCCCCAAATGCACACTAAGAGAAGACAAAAATAAAATTACCAGTTATTATTAATTTAAAGTGAGCTAGAAAATTTGTTCCAATCAGTATCAAAATAAATAATTACACACATATAATTATGAACGATATATGCATGTGTGTAGGGGGAATGGAATTATATATCTTCCTTCTTCATATAAAGTATCATAAAATTGTTGTAATTATCAAAGACTTGACACAAAGGCTGTGTTGTATAGATTGTTCATAACTATTCCATTTCCCCTTTAGCTATCCTCTGATGACACTATTGTCCTTCCTGCAGTCATAAGGTTGAGCCTGGTGATGCATGCTTTCAATCACAGCCCTTGGGATGTAGATGCAGGCAGATCTTTGTAAGTACGGCCAGGTTCCAGGCTAGCCAGAGTTCTATAGCAAGACTTTGTCTCAGTAAACAAACCAGTAAGTTTCAGGTGAGAAGATGAGTCCGTTGAACTGAAGAGGAGACCATCACTTCTCAGAGTAGCACAATGAGCTTTGGGGAAGTGCCTTGGGTACCAACTTATATTATGGAAGGAAGAACCAAGCCCATGGATTTCATATTTAAAATTATGTTTCAGTGAGTTGGGAGATACTTCACACAGCATCAATAATGCATATATATTTATTTTCTGTATGAATATGTGTGCTTTGCCTGCATGTATGTCTTTGTATCACATGTGGGCCCCGCCACCTATGGAGGCCAGAAGAAGGGACTGGATTCCCTAAAACTGGAGGTACAGACCACTGTGAGCTGCCATGTAGGTGCTGGCGTAGAAGAGCAGCCAGTTACCTTAATGACTGAACTATGCTTCCAATCCCAATTAAAGCATATATAAATTATACAGCTTGATCAGCTGTCTTTTGGGGGGGGGCATTAGGATAAAACCTCAGACTTTGTGTGTGCTGAACAAGTGCTCTGCTATCAAGAAAAATCCTTGGCCTGAATCTAATAAGTTATTCCAATGGAATATTCACATAACGGAGATAGAAAAACTGCCATTTGAACTCTCCACCTTGTCCTCAGGGTCCCATCCCATCCACAGTGAACAACTGATCTACTTTCAGTGATAATTAGCTAATTTTTATTTCTGAGATACTTATGAAGTGGATTCTAGTCATCATTGTTGTGATCTTATCTATAGTATCCACTATCTCGATGGTTCATCTTTTTATCCTGCTAAGTACCGTCCGCTGTGTTGCAAAAGGCAGTGCTTTTATCTACGTCCCTGTGTAGATCATGCTTACTTATGTGTTTATCATTAGGGATGTCACACATGTGTTTCTTACTATGTCCATGGCGTATCAGTCTTTGTGTTGACAGATTAATTTGGGGACAGAGTCCCTGGAAGTTGATCTCTTGGATTATACATGAATATAAGTTTCACACTTTAAAAGATTATCAATTGTTTTTGCAAAGCAGTTGAACTACTTGATGCCCCTATAAGCAGCCGGTGTTCTGTTTGTGTTAGATCCTTGCTATCAGCCTACAGGGGCCAGTCTGGAGGCCTGTGAGGCTTGCTCACTGTGCCTTTAAGGAAATGCCACCGTGGGTCTTGCCATGTGTTTGGGTCATCCCCATACTTCTCTGATAAGAAGTCTGCTCAAGTCTGCTACTCCTTGTTTCCTCTCTTGAGTTTTATATATTTAAAAAAATGTTTGGATACAAATCCTTAATCAAATATACAATTTGAAAATATTTACTCCCAGTCTGTAGCTTTTGTTTTCATTCCCCAACCGTCTAGTTCAAAAAGCAGAAGTTTCAACATTTTTGGGCTATCGGATGTATCAGTGTTTCCTGTTACAGACTGTAATTTTGGATAGCGTCTAAGGAAGCTTCACCTAATCAAACTTGCACAAGTTTTCTCCCGAAAGTTTCACATTTAGGTCAATGACTCATGCTGAGTTAATTTTATGGTGTGAGATACGGATCAAAGTTTATTTTTTTCTTGCATATGTATATATCCAATTATTCCAGCACCATTTGTTGAAAAGACTAATCTTTTTCTACTGAATTTCCTTTGAATCTTTGTCAAAAATCATTTGTCTCTCTGTGTGTGGGTCTATTTATGGACCCTCTTCTGTTCCATTCGTGTATCTGCTTGTCTCTACATCACCACCATACTGTCTGGATGATTGTAGCTTCATAATAAGCCTGAGTTCTCAAAATATGCTCATCCTTTTTCAAAGTTGTTTTGGCTATTCTAGGTCCTTCAAATTTTTATATCAATTTTAGAATCAGTTCGTTAATTTCTATAAAAAAAGCTCATAAGATTTTAATTGGGATTGTTTTAAATCTCTGGACTCGTTTTGGGTAGAATGACTTTCTTAGGATTATTGAGTTTTCTTGCCAATGAATAAAGAACAGGCCACTGTTGCCTGGATTTTTCTTAATTGCCCCTAGTAACATTGGGTGGGTGTCAGTGACCAGAGCTTTTGTGTATTTTGTCAAATCTACTCCTAATTATTTTTATTTTGTTAGTTTTTAAAATGATATTATTCTTAAAATTTTAATTTCTCATGGTTTGCGGCTAATATACAGAAATATAACATGTTGTACAATAGTCCTTTGATTCTACAATCTGGGGCTATACTCATGCTTACATGTTTATTGACATCTGTGGAAGATAGACACCAAAGCCCAATGGAACTTCTAACCTGTGTGGGATGCTTGAACCCTGGCAGCCAAAATCTTGGTTTTTACAGCACCAGGATCAAAGGTGGTGGTTTCCTCGCATTCACTGAAGAGGTCTGAAATTTTTTACAGACTGTAGTGAATTTTCTACATGATTGATCCTGTATTTCCTATCTCCATGCTTGAATTCTGGTTTTCTATTGATACAGGGTCCCCCTGAATAGTTTAGTTCCACATCCAAATTGAATTCTTCTGAATTTGTTTTCTTGTTTAATTACAGACTACACATTCCACTTCCTGTTGAAGAGGTAAAGGGTACCGGCATCTTGCTCTGTTCCTGTTTTCATGAAAGCTGGATTTAAAGTTAGCTGAATGCTCATTTGTTTATAGGTGCCATTTATTAAGTTGAGAAAGTTCCTTTTTATTTCTTACCCTAGTTTTCTAAGAGTTTAGGAAAAGTCAAAGTGCAGGTTAAAATTTGTCAGTCTTTTTTCCCTGTGTTTATTTAGATGTTCCAATAGTTTATCTTCCTCTGGCTTTTTCCTTTTGTGATTAGCTTAAAGCTTGTCAGTGCATTTGTTACTGTTGCGTCAACATATACAACAAGGCACAGCATGTTATCTTTTCACACTGTGTTGGGTTGACTGTTGCCATCTATCATAAGACGTGCATTGGTCTGAAGTCCAATTACATCATCTTCATCTTATCATCTATGCATCATTGGTCTGAAGTCTGATTATATCATCTTCATCATATCATTTATGCACTGCAGACAGATTCATCTATGAAGGCGATTGTGTCTCATTGTTGCAAAAACATTCCTCTCTTCTCATTTACCTGGAAGGGTCTATATAAAGTTGGCATTATTTTTCCATGCCTATGTTTTAGCAGTTACCTGTGGGATGTTTTAGAAACATTAATTTAATTGCTCTTATAGCTAGAAGGTTGCCTCCTATTTTACTTGAGTGACTTTTCCAGTTGGTATCTTTTAAGGAATTTTTCTACTATAGTCACATTTTATAGTTTGTTGGTATAAGAGTTTCTTGTACCTTTTTGATATTGCAAAATCTATGCTGACATCATCTCTTTTATCTCTGATATTAATATTTTTATCTTTCTTCACTCTAATCAGTCTCATTAGAAGCCTATAATTATTCTTCTTTTAAAATATTTTTTTCTTTTTATTTATTTTTCTCACCATAGGCTTCACTCCCTCTACTCATCTCAGTTCCCCCCTCCCTCTCCTCTACCCCAGATTCACTGATCCTCCATTTAATTTTTTTTTTTTTCAGAAAAAAGCAGGCCTCTGAGGGATTTCAACTAAATTCGCCATAACAAGATGCAATAAAACTAGGCACAGATCATATCAAGGCTGGGGGTTGCAACCCAGTAGGAGGAAAAGGGTCCCAGAACAGGCAAAAGAGTCAGAGACACACCCACTCCTACTGTTAGAAGTGCCGCAAAAGCCCCAAGCTAAACAACTACAACTATATGTAAAGGACCTAGTGTAGACCCTTGTGGGCTGTGTGGTTGCCACTTTAGTCTCTACGAGCCCCTATGAGCCCTGCTTAGCTGATTCCGTGGGCTGTGTTCTCCTGGTGTCCTCAACCTCTCTGGCTTCTACAATCATTCCTTCCCCCTCTTCACTGGGGTTCCTTGAGCTCTGCCAAATGTTTGGCAGTGGGTCTCTGCATTCACTCCCATCAGCTGCAAGGGAAGCCTCTGATGGCTATTGGACTATGAATATATCAGTATAGCAGAATAGCATTAGGAATCATTTCATTGGCCATTTCTTTCTTTTCCAGTTCTGTTTGGTTCTATCTAAGTCTCTGGGCCATTTAGCTTCCAGTTCCTAGCCATTCAGTAGATCTTGGGCATAGATTCCCTTTCGTGGTTTGAGCCTCAAGTTAGGCCAGTCATTGGTTAGCCACTTGTACAAGTTTTGAGCCACCATTGCCCCAGTACATCTTGCAGGAAGGATAGGTTATGGGTTGAATGTTTTATGACTGGTTTGGTGTCCCAGTCCTACCACTGGACGCCTTGCCTGATTAAAGAAGATGGATGGTACAGGCTATGTATTCTCCATTACTAGGAGTTCTTGCTAGGGTCAATCATAGGTTTCATAGGTTCCTGAAAGTTTCTACTGCAGTAGGTTTCCACATTGTTCCCCAAATACCCACCAATTCCAGTTGTCTCTCCCTGTTCTCTCTCCCTCCATACCCCTATGCCTCCTGTCCCCATACCCACCCTCACTAAGTGTTCACCTGTAAAATCTATTCTATTTTCCCTTCCCTGGGATATCCATGTGTTCCCCCCTTAAGACTTTCTTTGTTGCTTAGCCTCTTTGGGTCTGTGGATTGTAGTGCAATAGCCTTCTTAAAGGGTTAATGAGCTATAGCAACTTATTGTATGTATCTTTAATTACATATAAAGTTAATAAATTACATAAGCTTTCATATGTATAAAGAAACTTTACTTGGTTTTAACTCTTTTGCATTTATGTATGCACGTGTGTGGATGTGGTCTATGCCTCAGTGTACCTATGTCTGGGTGTGATTGCCTATACAGTTGCATGTGGAAGATATCTTCCTTAATAGTTTCTATATTATTATTATTATTATTATTATGATGATGATGATGATGATGATGATGACTAGCTGACCAGTGACAACGCCCGTCTGGGGAGGGGGGAATCTGCCCATCTTTACCCTCTAGCAGTGGCATTATAAGCACAAGCCACTACCATGCCCTACTCCTTCATGTGAGATCTGGGGCTGGCACTCAGATCTCCATGCTTGCATGGTAAATACTTGACCCTCAGTGTCATTTCTTCAGCCCCCGTACCACATTACAATGCTTCATCTTCTATGTTTCATTTTGGGTTGTCTCTGTCGCTGTGCCTTCGAGTTCACTAATCTTTTCTTTTGTAATGTCTAATCTGCTAATCCCAGAAACTCCATTTCACATCACACATATTTTGGTTTTTCATAACCACAAGCTCTATTTGGTTCTGTTTTTTTTTAACTTTTCTTGTTTTTGCCTAACTTTTTTGAACATATGGAATATAGTTATAATAACCAGTTTAATATCCTTCTCTGCTAACTATAACATCTGTGGTTAGTTCTTAATCAGATCCAATTGATTGATTTATCTTCTCATTATGGATAATATTTTCCTGTGTCTTTGTGTGTCTGGGAAATTTTGATTGGATGCCAGATATTGTAAATTATACCTTGTAGGATGCTGAGACTTTTTGTGTTCCTATAAATATTGTTGAGCTTTGTTCTGGGCACAGTAAAGTTACTCGGAATCAGCATGGCTCTTGCTGGTCTTGCTTTTAAAAATCGCTAGGCAGACTGGAGTGTTGTTAGTCACGGGCTAATTATTCCACAGCAGAAGCGATACTTTTATGAGTATCCTACCCTGTGCACCGTGTATTGTGAGGCTTCACAGTCTGTCTTGCACTCCCGGCATTCCTCCCCGACTGTTGGCTGGGCATCGCTACTACTCCTTCTGGGTGGTTCTTTATCTGGCACTTGCTTATGGGGATGTGCTAGTGTGTGTTCAGCTGAACCCTCCAGGGACCTGGCACATAGGCCTAGAGTTCTCTCTGGGCAGCTTTTCCTTCAAACACTCAGTGCTGTGAGATCTCCCACCCTCAACTCGGTTCCTTCACTCTGGAACTCTGCTAGAGTGCTCCATACTCTACCAGAGTCCTCCTCCTGTGCGGTGCTCAGGAAACTCCCCTGTGGCAGTAAGGAAGGCAGCCATGAGCCTGTTTTATCTGTTTCTCCTGTCTCAGAGACCACCAGCGTCCTTCATTATCTGAGAGTCCAGGGTTTTGTTGGTTAAGAGGGAAGAATAAACTGGTTCCTATTTTCTCCTTTTTAAAGCTGGAAACAGCACTAGCTTCTCTGAATTGACCTTCTCTTTATGAGGTAGTGAGTGGGTTGTTTTTTGTTTTGTTTTCTTTTCTTTTCTTTTCTTCTTGAGGTTGAGTTTTATACTGTAGTTCAGAATATCCTTGAACTCTTCTGCTTCAGTTAGGATAATAGGGAGGTAACACTACACCTTCATTTGTGTTGCTTTTGGTTTGGGATGTGATTTTACTATGTTTGCAGCCTGGTCTAGAACTCTTTTTTTTTTTTTTTTAAAAAATAAAGTTATTATTATATGTGTGTATGTGTCATGGCGTGCGTTTAGAGGTCAGAAGACCACCTTCAGGAGTCCATTCTTTTCTTCCATCATGGGTTCTAGGATTGAACTGGGGTCAGTTGGTTTGCATGCTAGGTGCTTTGACCCGCTGAGCCATATCTTCAACCCTGATAAAGACCTCTTGATCCTTTGGCCTCAGGATTCTGAGTACAGGGATTATAGGTATCTACATGAACATGTCTGGCTTACATTAGTCTTTTAAAGATCAGAATAAAAAACAATATTTCAGAAATCACAAAGGGTCTTCCTGTTTGCTGCATAGATGTGTGACAATTAAATATACCAGTAGCTCATCTCAACTTGAACTACTTCTTCTTGTTCTTCTTGTTCTCCTTCTTCTTGTTCTTCTTCTTATTTATTTGTTTATTTATATAATGTCTATAAGTCTACTGTAGCTGTCTTTAGCCACACCAGAAGAGTCCCATTACAGATGGTTGTGAGCCACCATGTGGTTGCTGGGAATTGAACTCAGGACCTCTGGAAGAGCAGTCAGTGCCTTTAACCACTGAGCCATTTCTCTAGCCTATGAACTTCTTTTTTAATAACATTTTAAAATTATAAGGTAGGCCATATTTAGTATTTACAAATAGAAATATTAATAAAATACCAAATTTCATACCAAACTTAGAACTTCAATTTTAAGAATGTAATGAGTAGACATTTATGAACAAATTCATCATTATACCCTTATCTAAAATAAAATTAGGATATTTAACTTTAAATTTTTAATATGAGGAAAGGAGAATAACAAGGTGTACTTATAGGTGATCTTGGGATGCAAGTATCAAGATGACAAAAGTATCAAGTTGCTAAAAGATCAAATTGGTAAACAAGACTATGCAGAGAAACGGTACAAGTAATGTGAGATTCAACTTAAACCACAAAGTCAGGTTCAAAGCAGAGTTTTTATACTCAGTGAATACCCATGAAGTCTATAGTTCACCTCCTTAAGTCACAGGCTCTGGTAGTCAGCAGTCCACCTGTGCCAGCTGTGAATGGAAAGCCCAAGAACCTAGTATTTGCTCAGTCCCATGAGGCTGGGTGTTTCAGCTGGTCTTCTGTATCAGCTGGAATCCTGAAGAAGTAGGCTTCAGTGGATGTGATGGTAAAGTGACTGCAGGCAGGTGAAGAACAAACCAGCTCTTCCTTACTCCCTTGTCCTTGGGTAGGCCCCCAGCAGAAGGTGTGGCCCAGTTTGAAGGTGTGCATTGAGACCTGGATTAAAGGTATGTGTCTATATGGATTAAGAGTGTATGTCATCCCACATCAAGATCTGGATCAAAAGCTTGTGTCTTCTAGCCTCAAGATCCAGATCAAAGGCAGATTGCCTTCTTGCCATAAGATCCAGGTCACAGGTGAGTTCTCCATTTTTGGACTGTAGTTCATTCCAGATATAGTCAAATTGCCATCGGAGAATAGCCATCAGAGCCCCCTTCTCCTATTTCTTTGATCAGATCATTTGTATCTTGCTATTATCCTTTCTTTTGTTCCTCAATTCCAGACTCCAGCTGTGGCCTCTTGCCACCTTTCTGGTTTGTGAAGTAACTTCAGGATACATATCAGGATTACATGCTATCTAAAGATTTGAAACTAGGAGCCTATAGTTAAGTAAGACCCAGAATAAGAAAATTTGATATTGGTAGATGGAAAATTGTGTAAATAACTCTCCAAGGAATAGGACTTATATTTATTTATAATGCCCAAGT
>CACVCL010030497.1:0-48059 GCA_902729485.2 Mus minutoides
ACTCACATAACATGTACTCACTGATATGTGGATATTAGCCCAGAAACCTAGACTACCCAAGATACAATTTACTAAACACATGATACTCAAGAAGAAGGAAGATCAAAATGTGGACATGTCACCCCTTCCTAGAATTAAGAACAAAGCACACATTGAAAGAGTTAAAGGGAGCATTTGTGCAGGTCAATCCAAAGGATGGACCCAACGACTGCAGCTGCCAGGGATCCATCCCACAATCAGTCACCAAACATAGACTCTATAGTATATGCCAGCAAGATGGTGCTGAAAGGGCCCGGATATAGAGGTCTCAGGGGAAAATATACCAATGCCTGGCAAACATGGAGGTGGAAGCTCACTGTCAGCTATTAGATGCAACACAGGGTTCCCAAGGAAGAAGGAGCTAGAGAAAGTACCCAAGGAGCTGAAGGGGTCTTCAACCCTATAGGTGGAAGAATAACCATGAACTAACTAGTATCCCCTGGGCTCGCGTTTCTAGCTGCATATATAGAAGAGGATCGCCTAGTTGGCCATCAGTGGGAAGAGAGGCCCCTTGGTTATGCAGACTTTATATGCCCCAATACAGGGGAATGCCGGGGCCAAGGGTTGGGAGCGGGTGGGTAGGGGAGCAGGGCCGGGAGGGGGGAAGATATAGGGAACTTTCTGGATAACACTTGAAATGTAAATGAAGAAAATATCTAATAAAAGTTGAAAAAAATAATGGTAACAATCAGCTTATTAGAAACAACTTGAGATGGGAAGATATGAAATATTAAGGTCTTACACAATGTATATCAGAATGTTAAATTTAATTGGAAATCTTGTGGCAACAAAAGTGCTGCAATACAATTTTCTCACCCTCTGTGGTTACAAAAAAACACCATATAAGATAAAGGCAACATTTCTAAATACACAGTCCTTTCGTTTGATACATGTAAATCCCAGTCATGTCATTTTAATTAATGCTGTTATTAAGAGCATTTAGATCCATTTCTACTGAATCTTTAAAGAAGTTGGGAAACTGAATGATAGAGTTGCATTTCTGTTGTTTGCCCAAGCTAGTGGGAGAGAAAACTATTTTCTCTCTGCCATTGTTTTCTTTTTATTGATTTCTTTTATTGTTTTTGGAGAAAGGAAAAATATTTTCAAAAAAGATGAAAACTTGAGAGGATAGATAGATCGATAGATAGATAGATAGATAGATAGATAGATAGATAGATAGATAGATAGATGATAGGTGTCATTATTGCATGAAATTTTTGCTGTGAGGCAATGTATCTAGTTGTGCTTTAGAATTGCATGACTTCTGAACACAGGAATCATGAGTGTATTTTAATTTTTAGGTAACCTTTTTAACAATAGTTTAATAACCATGTAGAAGAGCACATGTTCCACTCTCTAGAATATTTTATTTTTTTCTTAAAAAGTTTGGTTAGTTTATGAACCAATCCAGCAGAAAAAAAGTGAAATGTAGTGACCCTCTCACATGTTAAAGTTTAGTAAGGAAAGCACCCCAGTAACAAAAAACAAGGGGGTCAGTGAGCTGATTGTAAAATGTATCAAAGTACCTTCTGGAGTGCTGCCAAACGTCAACTTTTGGAAGAGAAAGGATCGGGAAGCTACTTATAAGATGTCCAGGTTTGGCCACCTTGAGGCTCATAGTTGTGCACATGGACATTTGAGGGACTAGCCATAGCTACAGTCCATGGCTTTCTATCCAGGCAATAGCAGCGACAAAGCATGGTTACATTAGCATCTAATTTAGGTCATACTGAAGCTTTAGTCAGGGGATATATTCATGGACATGTAATGTGATATTTTCTACCCTTTAAACTGTCCTGATTAGTTTATATCTCCTGTTAATAAGGTTTTTTTTTGCAAGATTAGAAACCCTGGATAAGATAGCTGATTCAGTTTTTTGTAAAAGATTGTTTTATTTAAAAAAATATTTTTATTACATTTCAACTGTGTTTGTTTAGGAGTTTGTGGGCTCTTGAATGTGGGTGTAGGTGGACAACTAGGACAGATATATTGGATCTCCCTTGGCGCTGGAATGACAGGCAATTTGAAGCTGATTGATAAAGGTGCGTAGAATTAAACTTGTGTACTCTGCAAGAGCAAACTCCGCTTTTAATCTCTGAGCCATCATTCGACCCTTTTTGTTTCTCACACTGTAATAGTGCATGGGAAAGAAGGAAACAGAATCCTTCAAGTTTATAGCAAAATGCCATTGTATAAAATAAAACCAAAAAGTGATGAACATGTGAGCCTGTTCTTCTGGTGACACAGAGGGCATTTCTCCTTTAATATGTAAATTTTTCTCATTTGGGCAGCAGTTCTTAGCTCTCGTTGTTTTTGAGAGTTGAGGATTTTAAACATGTACACAATGGAGTATAATGATCATACATTTCCGGATCCCTCCTTCACCTCACCAAATATGCCACTCCCCTAATACTTCCTGACAATAACTTTTCTCATCATTTTGCTGACCCATTAATTTTAAAGTCTTCCTCTCTCAGTAACTATTAACTGCTAATGACTTCAGTGAGTAGTGGACCCAAGATTACCTCCTCCATCAATAGAGGAATTTAGATTAGCTTGATTCCTGTGTTGATTTACTAGCCACAACTGCTATAAGTTCATTAGTGTGACAGCCACATCCATGAATGGAAAACAGAATTTCCCAGAATTCTCTACGCATTCTCCATTAAATTCCTTCTGCAAATGCTTCTGTGGTGTTTACTGAACTTTATGAAAGTTGCAGGTAGGGAACTTGAAAAAAATGTTCTATTTAGAGCAACACTTAGCCTCTAATTGTCAGCACATTGACTGGTTTTGCAGCTCTACACCTACTGCTGCTGACTTCATAAAGGAAGTTCTCTGAGAAAATCTGAAAGTTATATTGGCTATCTTATTCAGGGTTTCTAATCTTGCAAAAAACCTTATGACCAAGAAGCAAGTTGGGGAGGAAAGAGTTTGCTCAGTTTACAATTCCACAGTGAGGTTCATTACCAAAGGAAGTCAGGACAGGAACACACACAGGACAGGAAGCTGGAGGCAGAAGTGGTTGTACATTGAGGTTCATTACCAAAGGAAGTCAGGACAGGAATACACACAGGGCATGAAGCTGGAGGCAGAAGTGGATGCAGAAGCCATGGAGGAATGCATACTGGCTTGCTTCTCCTGGCTTGCTCAGCTTGCTTTCTTATAGTACTTAGGACTACCAGTCAAGGAATTGCATCACCCACACTGGGCCCTCCAACCCTTGATCACAATTTGAAAATACTTTTTTACAGCTGGATATCACAGAGGTATTTCCCCAAGGGAGGCTCTTTTCTGTGTGATAATTCCAGCTTGCGTCAAGTTGACAAACAAAATCAGCCAGTACACCAGTATTTGGCTCTAAAATCAAACAATTTAAAAACATGACGATTTAGGAATATAACAACAGCAGTTTGGTTCCCTGGACACCCTCTATCCATTGTGACACAGACTGGAAATACAACATTCAATTCTTCTTTTTTAAGGGAGTGGGAGAAAATTTACGTCCTGCCAGAGTTTCTGTGCTCTGGGTGGACAGACATGGAGGACTGCCACAGGCTTTCCACACGGTCCCAGATGGTTTTCAGGCTGTGGGAAGTCATGGACCTCAGCCCCCAGGGGGTGGACAAGGGGCAAACTGAGGTCTCTGCACTTCAAGGGGGTCAGAGATAACAGGTTCTCAGTGCCAGGTATCCCAGATGCAGCCGGACAACACTGAAGAGCTGAAAACAAAAAAGAAGCCTGGGCATGGCTCTGTCGTCCCTGGGGCCAAAGAGCAGATAGGGTAAGGAGAGAGGGGGCGTTCCCACATGGACGAGAGTCTTTGGTTTGGTCTATAGCTGGAGTGCAGGAAGGCTTTCCTGCAGGTTAGACTAGGTTCTTTAGGGGAAAGTCTATCCCATCATTCAAGTATGGTGGGTCTTTATGAGCAGAGATGCTCTATGGTTTTATAACTTTATTATAGAAAGGCAGAAAGAAAGTGAAAAGGTAAAAGAAAGAGAGAGGCCAGCTATTCCCATATGGATAAAAAGGAGAGAAGGGAGGGGGGAAAGGAGAGTTAGAGATGTGAGTATGAAAGGTGAGAGTTTAAGAGAGCGAGGAGGGGCCAAGCAGCTCCTGTTAGAGTGGGCTGGGCTACCTTGTTGTAGCCAGGTAATTGTGGGAAGGAGCATACCTGGCTACTGTCAGATAACTGTGAGGGGTCCAGTCCAGCTAAAATGCCAGGTGCTTGGGGCTGTGTCTGCATGGGTGGTAGTCAAAGAATCAAAAAAAAACAAAAACAAAACAAAACAAAAAAAAACTTCATATTTTAATTCAAGTTTGGAGAATATCAGCTTAGAATATTGAATTCTTGTTTTTGCCAGAATATTTAATCCTCACAAATATTCCTTTTAGATTAACTTACAACTCTTTAACATTATTCCTACCATCACCAAACACTAAGATTTACATATAGACTGCATAGATGCATGCCATTTCACCACAAAGAGCAGCCTGTTAGTCTCAGAATAGAATGTACTTTGCCAAATGTGAACTTTATATACTTGCTTAGTAGCAGATTTTTGCCCCTTTCCAGTTTATGGATCATCTATATATTTCATATTTATTGAAATACTAGTTATTTAGTAGGAAATGATATATAATAGAACATCAAGCAAGCAAGCAAGCAAACACACACACACACACACACACAAACAGGACTAGAGAGACAGCTCAGTGTTCTTAAAGCAGAGCTGGTCTCAGGGACCAACTTCTACGTATCTGCTAACAACTGATTTTAATTCCAAGTCTAGGGGTCTAACACCATTTTCTAGCTTTCATGGGCATGGTATGTACACAATTCACAGAAAGAAATGCAGACAAAATATTTATTCATATAAAATAAAAATAGATAATATCTAAAAACAATCAATTGTTCACCTTGATAATTATATACATATACTTATGATATCTTGTTGCTAAACTCATTATCCTTTATACTTTAGAATATTGATTTGACTTATGGATATTTATGTCTTGTTCCTACATATTTGCAGTACAGGATACCTGGCCATGTTGGTGGGAAAGAGCAATGAGGGAACCAAGGAGAAAGATCCAAGACAGAGAAGTATATTGTTGAGTTTATAGAAAATTGAGAATCTCGACCATTGAGGTCAATACACTTAGAGAGGCCAAATAATCTCTTTGCATTTCTGAACAATAGCATGTGGTTGGATTAGGCACATAGAGAATTTGAAGCAAGGTACCATTATCATCCTTCATGGATAAGGACCCTGATTTTCTGAAGCTCATCAGAATCAAGCACAAATAAGAGGAGAAAGGAAGTGTGGGACTAGGTGTGGAGGCACATGCTACCTCTTTTACTCTCCTGTCTGTACAGAAAAAAACCTTTGCTGGGATGCTCCCATCCTAACACTAAGTAAATGCACTAAGTTATGCCTTGTCAGATTTGAAACCACACATGAATATGGACAAAGTTCCTTAGAGATGGCATAAATTAAGGCCTTTTGTAATGGAAATAACAAAATTGATTAATATAAAATACTAAGGATTGACAAACAGCTTCAGTTTGAAAAGTGACAGAAGCATGAGATACAAATAGACATGAGTGAAACAGGTAGGGCCTTGCACATTCAAGACTCTCAGCTTCATATTGAAAACCATTCATATAAATAAGTGAATAAATAAATAAGTAAATAACAATAGCATTAAACAAAACAAATAATTACAATTATTTTAGGCTTTTCTTTCTAATATATTCTATTTCAGTACATGGTAATTCTACATGGCATAGTAAGTTGTTACCTCACAAAAAACATAATGAAGGTTTTTCTTTTTTCTTTAGAGTTTTTATTATTAAAAGCAAAAATCACTTTTATTCCAGATTAAAATAAGATGAAATTAATATTTATTGAATATATAATATATGCAATTTTTGTATAATAAATATCATGTAAAGAATAAGGTAAATATCTCTAAATAATGCATAAAGAGAATTTGATTAAAATGTGTTCAAAATGGCAATAGATATGAAAAATACAGTTGTTTCTAAAATAAGTGATTGTAATTAGATCTAAAATAAGCAAATTTAAATTATGGCTACAATCCAAAAGACTTTGAAAACTCTTAATCCTATGACATGATTTCTTCTTTTAAATTTCAAAACTAATTTAAACTAAAGCCTAGGAACAGTCATATTTTTAAAGTTGTGCACTCAAGGACAACAATAATCTGTCATTGGTATGCTTACATCTTTTAACCTTTGGGCTGCATTTGCTGCTCTTTCTATGTTTTGTGTATTGAAGAAGATAAGCATATGCATATAAGTTTCTAACTGCAAACTTCCCCCATTTCTTAATGCAATATCTATCAATCACATTCCAAAAGAACTTTATAAGTAGACTAAAGAAAAAGAACTAGGCTCTGGATGATTTAGTTCTTGTCATTCTGACAATGTCTTCATATAGTCCCACACATTGTATAATTTGTGCATATAGAAGTTACTTTGTCCTTAGATATTAAAATGGGATAGGCCACTAAAAATTCATGCGTCCCACACAGCTGTATTAAAAACCTAAGTAAAGAATAGAAGAAAGTATTCTTTTTAGTCATTCCTACATGGGTGTATTTCATTCTCCATCAAGTGATTCAATACCATAAATTCCTTACCTTAAAAATTCCAATGCTTATAATAAAACAAATATTTGATTGAAAGGATAGAAGTATAGTATAAGTGAGAAATGTCCCTTATAGGATCAGTATCCAAACTCTTGGTCCCTCTGTTGTGCACCTGTTGGGAAAGGTTATTTATTGGACCTTCTGACGGTGAAGCCTAGAGCCTTCTCCCAAAAAATACTCTTAGAGAACTCTGAGGACATATAGGCACACCTTACTTCCTATTTATAGTGAAAACTATGTTCTGTCAGCTTTTTGCTGTCCCTTCCTGTTGCCACGATTTCATAACTATTACACAATATGCTCCTAGAACCATACATTTGAATACATTTTTCCTTTTTTAAGTTGCCATGTTAATGGTAATGCATCAAATCAACAGGAAACTAATGTATATGGTTTTATGTATTTTTTGTTGGTGATGTTCTGTTAAACTCTTAGGATTCTTACAGCATCACCTAAATCCCTGATTGTGATTGTGACTTTAGGCACAGCTGCTGAGTGGGTTTCCTTCCAAGTGTTTGAGCTGTTCCGGAAGCTTTGTTGAATAAAGGCAAACAATTGCCAAATGACAAACATTCCTACCAATCTATACAGAAAACTAAATAAATATTGCAAATATTGCTTTGTTATAACATTTTACTCACTTTTTGTTCTGCCCCATCAGAGAAGAAATAAAACACTTCAAAGATCATTTGGGAGAAATTTCTGATACTTTAACTTGATAAGTATTAGTACCCTGATCTTTTCCACATAGAAGGCTATTAATTAGTGATTTGTGCCTTGACCAGAGCATGGCATCACTACCATCCTGAGATGTGTGATTAATTGCTGTTCAAAGGATCAGTCAGAGGGCTTCATACATGTTGCACAAGTGCTCTTCAACTGAGATAAAACCCTATTTTGGAAAGAATACATTTAAAATTGAGTTAACTGATTAATATTTTAGTATCAACAATAATCCCAAACTGCTGTAGTAAATCGCTTTTTGTCTAGCATCCAAGGGGAATCCAGCCTTGAGCAGGGCACTCCCACTCAAAGTCCTATTTCACATTTCTAAGGGTTTCTCCTCTTTCACAAGTTGTCAGAGGAGATGGGACTGTCAAGACAGAATCATTTCCCTCTTGGACATGGTTTATAACAAATAATGAATTCAAAAACAGCATGGCTTTTTTTTTGAGACAGGGTTTCTCTGTGATAGTCCTGGCTGTCCTGGAACACACTTTGTAGACCAGGCTGGCCTCAAATTCAGAAATCCGCTTGTCTCTGCCTCCCATGTGCTGAGATTAAAGGCGTGTGCCACCATGCCGGCTGGAAATCACTATCATTTTATCAAAATAGATAAATCACTATTTATCAAAATGTTTATCAAAATGTTAAGTTCCTTTCTGAGGATGTTGAAAACATATATAACAACATTCACAGACTATCTGGATGTTTGCATCTACCTTGGGTCTCTTGAGAAACATTGGAAAGATGCCTACAAGCATTAAAAAAAAATGTGAAAACAGTGAGATGCATTTGCATAGTCTCATCTTTCTCTTAAGAATCTAAAGACTTGGGATACATAGCTAAACAGAACATTTTCAACAGAGGAATCTCAAATGGTAAAAGAGCACTTAAAAAAAAAACATTCTTAGTTATCAGGGAAATGCAAATCAAAAAGACCGTGAGGTTCTACCTTACACCAATCAGAATGGATAAGTTCAAAAACTCAAGTGACAGCACATGCTGGCCAGAATGTGGAGAAAGGAACAGTCCTCCATCGCTTGTGGGATTGCAAACTGGTACAACATCTCTGGAAATGAATCTGGTGGTTCCTCAGAAAATTGGAAATAGTTCTACCTGAAGACCCAGTTATACCACTCCTGAATGTAAACCCAAAATATGCTCTACTATATCACAAGGACATGTGCTCCACTATGTTTAGCCTTATTTGAAATACCCAGATGATAGAAATCACTCAGATATCCTTCTACTGAAGAATGGATACAGAAAATGTGGTTCATTTACACAATGGAATACTTACTGATCAGTGAATATTAGCCAAAAAGTACAGAATACCCATGATATACCTCACAGACTGTGTGAAGTTTAACAAAGAAGGAAGGCCCAAGTGAAAATGCTTCAATCCTACTTAGAAGGGGGAAGTAAGTAATCAGGGGAGGCAGAAGGAGGGAGGGACCTGATTGAGAGGGAAGGGGAAAATGGAGCAGGCTCAGATATTGGGTCAGACAGGAGAGAAAGTAAGAGTGCCAGGAGAACGAATGAAAATATGCAGTTGCAGGAGGTGTGGAGCAAGTGGTACCTCTAGAAAAATCCCAGAGACCTGGGATGTTAGAAACTCCCAGGACTCAATGGGGATGACATTAGCTGAAATGCTTAACAGTTGGGAGTTGGAACCTGAAGAGACCACCTCCAGTAGATAGACATGGACCCCAATGGAGGGATGGTGTCACCCACCTACCTTCAGAATTTTGAACCAGAATTGTTCCTGTCTAAAAGAAATGCAGGGCCAGGCAGTGGTGGTGCAAGCATTTAATCCCAACCCTTGGGAGGAAGAGGCAGAGGCAGAGGCAGAGGCAGAGGCAGAGGCAGAGGCAGAGGCAGAGGCAGAGGCAGAGGCAGAGGCAGAGGCAGAGGCAGAGGCAGAGGCAGAGGCAGAGGCAGAGGCAGAGGCAGAGGCAGAGGCAGAAGCAGAGGCAGGCATTTCTGAGTTTGAGGCCACCTGGTCTACAGAGTGAGTTCCAGGACAGCCAGAGCTATACAGAGAAATGCAGGGACAAAAATGAAACAGAGACTGAAGGAAAGGTCATATAGTGACTAGCACAACTTGGGATCCATTTAAAGGATGGGCACCAAATCCTTTCACTATTACTGATGCCAGGTTGTGCTTGCAGATAGGAGCCTACCGTGGCTGTCCTCTCAGAGGCTCTTCCAGCAGCTGACTGAGACAAATGCAGTTTCTTACAGTCAACCATTAGACTGAGGTTGGGTACTCTTATGGGGGAAGAATTGAAGGAGCTAATTGGGATAGTAACCCCATTGGAAGAACAACAGCATGGACTATCCTGAACCCATAAGAGCTCCCAGAGACTAAGTCAACAACCAAAGAGCATACATGTGCTGGTTCATGGCCCCTGGCACACATGTAGGAGAGAACTGCCTTGTCTGGCCTCAGTGAGAGAGGCTGGACTTAATCCTGTAAAGACTTGATGCCCCAGGGAAAGTGGTGCTGGAGCAGGGTGAGGTGGAAGGATGAGTGAGTGGATGAGGGAGCATGCTCTCAGAGGTAAAGGGGAGGGGCAGAGGGTGGATAACTCTTTGTGGGTGTAACCAGGCAGGGGGGCCAACATAGGGAATGTAAATCAATAAATAATTTAATATAAAAACATAAAAAACAGTTTTCAAAAATAAATCTAGAGAAAGTACTGAAGGAGCTGAAGGGGTTTGGAACCCATAGGAAGAACAACATTTTCAACCAACTAGATGCCTCAGAGCTCCCAGGAACTAAACCACAAACCAAAGAGTACACATGGAGGTTTCCATGGCTCCAGCCACATATGTACCAGAGGGTGCCCATTTTGGACATCAATGGGACGAGAGGTCCTTGGTCTTGGGAAGGCTTGATGCCCCAGTGTAGGGGAATGCCGGTGGGGGTGGGGGGTGGGAGTGGGTGGGCAGGTGGGTAAGCATTGTCTAAGAAGTAGGGAGAAGGAGAATGGGATAGTGTGTTTCTTCAGGGGAAACCAGGTAATGGGAATAACATTTGAAACGTAAATAAATAAAATATCTAATTAAAAAAGTGAATCTAAAGGTGTTTGTTTGTTTGTTTGTTTGTTTGGTCTTGAAAGAAAGGTGGTGTGATTGTTTTAATTTTCCTGCCCCCTCTCCCCAAAATAATTTCAACTGTTTTGGAACTGTAAATAGGACAGGAGTAATTGCAGTGTGAGTTTGCATGGGAGAAGTGTTTTGTTGTAGCTGTTACTGCTGTTGCTGTTGTTGTTGCTTTACTTTGATTCTTTGTCTTGACTTTATAAATATTTTATTTACTTGTTTTGCATTTCTTTATTTCTACCTGGCAAATTCGTGATAAGGGAGAAACCTGGATAGATTTACTTCATCACTTTAATGGTTATGAAATTATGTAAAATGTCAATGGTGGAAACAAGAAAGACAACATACCTGAGAGTACAAAACTAAGGAAAGAAAGGAGTGCTTTGAAGATGTTGGTCATTGCAGCTTATGGTCTCGCTCTAAACAGTGAAAGCAGTGTGTTTCTCCATGCTCATATTTGAGATTGTGCACTTCCAGATATTTTAGAAAAGTTATACATTGCAAAATGATTTGAATGACTGGAGAAGTTTTGGGCTTCTAATCTCTTAACTTCAATACTCTATGAGCAAAGCAAAAACCACAGCATTGGTTTACTCATCATATAGTGAAAAATATCAAACTAGCACTTTTTAAAAGTAAAATATGATTTTCTTAATTAAATAGAATTACTGTTTCAGGAAACCTTCATGCATTCCTAATATTCTGTGAAGGTTTTACTAATATAGTTTATCAATATCTCATTCTATTTTCCCTTTAAACTATGCAACACATTAAATAATTTACCTACTAAGGGTTTAATTGACATAATATGAATATAGAATATGGTATTTTGTACAGGCTGAGGAAATCCAGATATAATTTAGAGAGAAGAGGCTACATTTCTGAATTTACACAGCAGAATAAGGATAGGAGAACTTTGCTAGAGACCATTCCACATTATATCTTGGGAAACTGGTGGGGTTCTTTCTTTCTTTCTTTCTTTCTTTCTTTCTTTCTTTCTTTCTTTCTTTCTTTCTTTCTTTCTTTCTTTCTTATTATTTGTGTGTGTGTGTGTTTGTGTGTGTGTGTGTGTGTGTGTGTGTGTGTGTGTATTCTCCTAAATCTCAAAATTAAGGACTGTTCATTCCAGTCGCAATAATGAAGGTGATGAATGATGCAGTAATGGTGTGAAGAGAGAAAATTTCAAGGCAGAGTAGCATTCAGTTTGTGGCATGGATATGGCTATATACTTTCCTGTTTTTATTTTATGTCTTTTTTTTTTTTTTTTTGCTTAAAGTGACAATTAGAAAAGAAAGACACTTTGTCTAGAAATGCTTGTGTGATGTTATAGAAAAGACAGAAATGATTTCTGAAGGCCTTTGTTCCATATAAAAGAAGACATTTTTCACTAAGACAATAGATAGGATACATTAATAGCATCTCAAGAAATGGCCAGACATTAGCAATGCAAGCTCAAAGTTGTAGAATAATGAACTCATTTGAAAGTCTTTCCATAAGCGGAGAGAACTACTTCAGGGTATCTGCCACAGAAGAACCCACACAGTAAATTTGCTTACACAGGACCTACTACACTTGGGTACATTATCCAGGAATTCACAGCTTGCTTCAGCTACTTTTGAAATGAATCCAATTGTTGTTTAAGCGTACGGCAGTCCTTTGCATTTTAAATCTGATGTCCTTTTTTTTTTTTTTTTTTTTTTTTTTCAGAAATGTGGAAGGCAAAAAATGGGAATCATAGAGATTTACATGATTCTATCCAGATTGACAGGAAAGTCTAGGAGTTCAATGTATGACATGGTCATTTCTCAGCAGGAAATGCCTGAGAAGGGCAATAGTTGATTCATTGAGTATGAAGCTAAAGTGAGCCTGAGACTCTGGGATATTAGAGATGCCAGAAATGTGAAACATCTGTTGAGAACAGTGGCAGGCAACACATGGATGCAGCATAAGAGAGTTGCTTCAAAGAACATGGATACAGCACTGCTTTGTCCATGGTTATGAAATCCACATCAAGCTACTGTATCCCCTGCATGTTGGGCAGGGAGTTACAGAATGTAATGAAAATCCTATCAAGTTTCAAACTTGCTTTGGTTTGATTTTTCTTTGGTTGTCTCCTTTTATTGCATTTTAGAGAGACAATATTAATCTGTACAAATATGTTACCAAAGTCTGTAACCTTTTGTAAAATCACAGCTAAGAGTTTGCTTTCAGTTTCAAAGCAAACTTTTAAACAATACTCGAACTATGGTTAAAAAATCCTTTTGGAGATAGGTTGAGTACATTTTGTAACATTAAATGGTTTGAGTCTTCATGGACCAAAGACAGAATTTTATTGTTTGAATGTGTGACATTACTACAGACTAATAGGTTGAAACATGGCCTGTAGTATTTCATGCTATATTTTGGATCTGTTTGAAACCTTATGTGGCAGGAATGGCTAACAACAGAAAGTAGATTTGTTGTGCAAAACTCTTGAATTCTGTATCATTTGGGCTTCTTCACACTCTGCATCTAACATGAATGTGAATAACCTCCTCTTCTACATATTCCTAAATTTGCGATATATAGTTTAAATTCATTAGGGCAAAGAAGTAATTAATTGGTAAGTCCTCTGAAACAATAAGCAGGTTATGACATTCTTCCCTTAAGCTGCTTCTATTTTATATTTGGCCATAGTAATAACTATATCTATGTTCCCTTAAGCTGTTTCTTTTCTATTTTATATTTGGCCATAGTAATATGTTATATATATATATATATATATATATATATATATATATATATATATATATATATATATATATATATATATATGCTGTGGATTGCTGTTTGTATTTTCTGCTCCCTCAAGAGTGGAGTAGATCACATACTCAGGTGAGGTCAGGTGAAATCTTAATTGGTTGGGTAAGGCTAGAGCCTGTGTTTGGACAGTAGAAGGAAAAGGCGGAGCTGAAAGTTTTAGAGAGGAGAAAGAGGGAGAAGAAAGACATTTGCCCAATCTAGATGTTCAGCTTGCATTTATATCAATTGAATTTTGTGTTCTTTGCATTGGCATTTTGGGGTTGGAGGTTCACCTTTATAAATCTGGCTGGTATATTATAAATCTCTAGTGTTTTATTTCACGGGGTAAAGGGATCTGAGTGAGCAGTACCTGGCTTTCTGTAGTCAAGCCACATGTGGTGTATGGCCTGGGAATTGTGAGCTGTGGTTCCAGCCATTTCAGGAAAGACTGGTTCAAAGAGCTTAGCAAGCAGAAACTGAGAGAAGTTGCTTGGGAGAGGGTTTTTGACTGGAGTGACTTGGCAGTAGGCTGGCCATGGACACCAGGGCAAACGGACACTTGAGTTGGCCATGGGCTGGGTGAGTCAGCTGATGCCTGTGTCTACCTGGATTTAGGATAGACCAGGGTTCTTCTTTAAAACTATAAGCTACACATATAAAATATCACTGTAGTATGAGGCCACTGTAACAAAATACAGTGGATTGAGCGTCTTAAATATCAGACATTATTTTTCTGAGGAACCTACAAGATCATTAGTTGAAGACCAGAATACTGTCAGATATTGATAGTGGTGAAGTCCTCTTCTTGACCATGTCACTTTCTTTGCATTTTATTGATAGTCATTTTCATGACATATTAAAAATAACTTTTCCTAATTTTCAATTTCTCTTCCTCTTTTTCTTCTTCTCCCCTTTCTTTCTCTTTTGTTTTTTTGCATTAATAAGATGTGGAATCCTCATGACCAAGTCTAGATCTGGTATCTATGATAGCACTGCTTCCAAGTATTACTTGGTGTAAGGACTCCAACAGACAAACCCAGAATAGATATAAATATTTGGAACATAATGAAAGATTGTTTAGCTAGTTTAGTTTCAGACAAAAATGACTTCTCTATAAGGAATTTTCATAGGAACATAGTCATACAAAGTTCTCTAATGTGGTATAACAATCTTTAATGTGTACTCACCTAACACAGTACATTAGATAGATCATGCAAAAATGTGTAGACCTACCAAAAGAGATTGGTGAAGGCTACTGGAATTGGAAAGTACATTTTTGAAAGTAACAGATCAAACAGATAGGGAACATCCTTTGTGCATCTACCAGAAAGCTTTGCCTTGTGAATCTCATATTCTAGTGAATTGAGTATTAATGAGTATTATAAACGAGTACTATAGTGATATAGAGCAAGTATGCGAGTATCTGCTTTCAGAAAAGGCCTTACATGAATGTGGTTGAACTAAGCTATATTGATGGTTGAGGGAAAACATGCCAACCAGATGACACAGCTTCTTTGACTATTAGTCATTAGTTCTACACATAACTCTCATTATCTAAGACACCTCCATTATGACTGTTCTTTTGTGAGCATTAACTATATGCTGGATGAGAATTGAGAGATTATTATTGCTACTACATTTTTAAAATATGACAGTAACCTTAAAAAAATGACTTCATTCTCTTTGAAAGGTTAAAGTGTAAGATCAGTGGAGTGGGAATAATATTGCTTTGTCTACGCTGAAAGGGTTATTACGTGTTATATTTTCCAAGTATAACTTTGTTTTCCTAAAGAGCATCTCCAGTTCATAACTATTAATAGCTGTTTCTTTATTCCTTTGCACTCTGAAATTTATGTTAGCATATAGCATTGTGTGGTATAAAAGGAATAGGTAAATAAAGCATGAGAAAAGTATGTTACTAAAATGGTTCAGAATAACAATTTCATTCCTATATCTTGCCTTTCTAAGTGAACTAACTCAGGAAGGCGGCAACCCTTCATTTCCTTCATCTCTTCTTCCCATGAACACACTCAGATTATACTTAAATAATACTTTGACTTATCATAAATATTTGGGCCAGTGATTTGCTTTATTTGACAAAATGCCATTTATTATATAGTTCCTTCATCATGAAAAGCTTCAGTTTAATCCTTAATATAAATTATAGAAAGTATAGTGGAATAAATTTTGGCTCTGCATGACATAACCATTTGTAAAGACTGAATGAAGGTAAAGTGAAATTCAGCAGTCATCTGTAAACTGCTTTGAAATACCATTGTACAGTGCCTATTGAAGTGCAGAGTGAGTGAGGCAATTAAGAATAATGAATGATTACGTTTGAAATATCAAAAGGTAAACTGCACTGGACCCATAATTTATTATGTGTACTTACAAGAACTTTCAGTCTACATTGTGACACTTATATGTCTAAACCATTCTAACAAAATTTGTAATTTAAAATATAATAAGCACTTTAGATTAACCATAATTAAAGTAGCTGCAGAAAAGTCCTCTCTTCTTACTTAGTTATTTGCAAATTGCTACTTTTTGTGACCATTGACTATTGGTATCCTTTTCAAAGGTATATTTTCTCCATTAAGTTGATCCTATTTGTACTCTTTCATAGTCCCATGAGTACTAAATTAAGTAAGAATTTGATTTACAAGATGATGCAAAATTAAATTCTGCCACTGCCTCAATCATAGATTTATTGATTGTAGGGCATTTAACACAAAAGACGTTAGACTAAAGGGAATTTTTTTTATCATTCTTCAATATGTGGATATTACTCCTATTAGAACATGTGTTGACTTTAAATTTAGATGAAATTCAGTCTGTATAAAAGTCCTAAGTACTGGGGCATATAAAGTCTGCATGACCAAGGGGCCTCTCTTCCCAATGATGGCCAACTAGGCCATCTTCTTCTATATATGCAGCTAGAGACATGAGCTCAGGAGGTACTAGTTAGTTCATGTTATTCTTCCATCTATAGGGTTAAAGAGCCCTTCAGCTCCTTGGGTACTTTCTCTAGCTCCTTTGGAAGTCCTGTGTTCCATCATGTAGACTTTATATGCCCCAGTACAGGGGAACACCAGGGTCAAGATGAGGGAGTGGGTGGGTAGGGGAGCAGGGCGGGGATGGGGGAGGGTATATAGGGAACTTTCTGGATAACACTTGAAATGTAAATGAAGAAAATATCTAATAAAAATTGGGAAAAAAGTCCTAAGTACAAAGATAGAGAATTAATAAATTGCATATAGAAGAACTCTAACTTATTTGTTGGTGAATAGTTGTTTAATTAATTATTTATATTTCTAGGTAGGGGTGTGTGTGTATGCTTCTTCATGTAGATATATCCTATGTTATCATATACTGAAGAAAATATGCTATAAATAAACATATGAATATAATACTTGCATATGTACATTTATCACACACACACACACAAACAAACACACACACACACACACTCACACACACACACACACACACACACACATACATATATATATATGTATGTATGTATATGGAGAGAGAGAGAGAGAGAGAGAGAGAGAGAGAGAGAGAGAGAGAGCATTATTTAAAATATTGCCTAAGAATTTGGTATAGTGTAGGACTGTTTCTGATTCTGTTTCTGATTCTGATTAATATTTTTTATTTTAAAAGATTGTTAAACTTGTGAAGAAGTGACAGTGGCAGATACCAGGTTAAATCATCTGCTGTGGGAGCCTGGTGGAATCTTCAGACAGAGAAGAAAAAAAATATATTTGATCAAGGTCACGCCAGGATTAACTCTGTCTTTATAAAAGTGTGCCGAGGGATGTTTAATACCCATACAAAACAGACAGAATCTTGGTTTTATGGTTTCACCTGGAAGACCCTCACATACTCTCCTTGATAATTAATTTACCCCAGGAAGAATGAAGGTTAGCACAGCAGGGATTTGAAAGAGAATATTTTACATTTTCAACCTCATACTCCAAAGAACTCTGTATTTTCATATATGTTCAGTGTAAGCCATACATTTTCACCTAATTATAGTAATTATTTTTGCTTTCCTTGTTTTCATCACCCTGTCCTCATCTCTTCTTCCCTTTTCATTATTTTTTCCTGTCTTCCACTGATGTTGTGTATTTTCTTTCTTCCATTTTTCATTCCATCCTCCTTCCCTTTGTCTCACTCTGTTTCATTCTTCTTTCTTTTTTCTAGCTTTCCCTCATCTTACATTCTGGTATCACTAATAATTCTAAAGATATTTCTGATTTTTCAACTTATTTGGATATATTAGCTTTAGATCTCCTTAAATTTTAAATTAAGAAGTTACTGTTTGATTGACCCTTGGAACAGAAAGTATTCACTAATTCTCTAATAGATATTTATGTTGACTCTTATAGAAATGTTAGGGTTTAAAACACAACCAAGGCTTAAGCTACAATAAAGTGCCCCAAGATTGGTAATGAACTTTAACACTCAATCTGTTTTAATATTAAAACTTCCCCTGATAACAATTGTTATAGAACTCAAGTGTCCAAATGTTTTGGAATAAGACCTTCAGTTCTTTGTATATAGTGTATTTTATTATGAAGGGACTAATTATTCTTTCATATATGAATAATGTTCTACAAAATATATCAATGTATTTTAGAATACAGGTATGAGTAGCATACCCTCAACATATCCAACCCATGCAATACAAAACTTAACTAAACAATATAAAATGAAAATGCCATCACCTCTGAGGATAATACATACACATATAAATATCATGCCTGTTACAGAACACGCTTTGAAGCACATGACTCCAACACAAATTTCAGCAAAATCACAAATGATGACATTTTTTAATGTTATGATTGTACAGTGATAATTACATATTGTTTAATATACTTATAGCCCATACCTTTATGCAGAATTGCAAATCTATTAAATCTTTACATTAAATTATAGTTTATTCTCTTCAAACTTAACTATACAATAAATAATTTGTTACATATGTTTATTGCAAATAGCCTGATATAACTATTTTGAGGCATATTTCTCTACTTTTTATTTTTTTAAAGATTTTATTTATTTATTATATGTAAGTACACTGTAGCTGTCTTCAGACAATCCAGAAGAGGGAGTCAGATCTCATTATGGATGGTTGTGAGCCACCATGTGGTTGCTGGGATTTGAATTTAGTACCTTCGGAAGAGCAAACAGGTGCTCTTACCCGCTGATCCATCTCACCAGCCCCATATTTCTCTTCTTATATTTGATTATTTTAACCAATTACATTTATGACACGTTTTTTTTTTATTAAATTATACTGTGACTTACAAAATTTCATGAGCTTGATTTACATGTACAGTTTCTATATACTAGAGTCTAGTAACTAGACATCCAGTTTTATGTTTATCTTCATGGATCTCATTATCATTCAAGTAAAATATGCTTTAATATACACTATGATATGTGAAAAATTAAACAATTTATTTATAACCTGAGAAAGATTCTAATAGTAAGTTATTGTTTCTTAAATTTTATTTCTGATGAGATCTGAAGACAGATAATATATTAGTAGCAGGGCGGGGGAGGATAAAGGGGACTTTTGGATAACACTTGAAATGTAAATGAAGAAACTAATAATAAATAAATAAATAAATAAATAAATAAATAAGAAAAAAAGAGTTACTTTTCCTTTTTTATTAGATATTTTCTTTATTTACATTTCAAATGCTATCCCAAAAGTACCCTATACCTCCTCTGCCCTATTCATCACCCACCCAGTCCCACTTCTTAGCCCTGACATTCCCCTGTACTGGGGCATATAAAGTTTGCAATATCAAGGGGCCTCTCTTTGCAATGATGGCCAACTAGACCATCTTCTGGTACATATACAGCTAGAGACATGAGCTCTGGATGTACTGGTTAGTTCATATTGTTGTTGCACCTATAGGGTTGCAGACCCCTTTAGCTCCTTGAGTGTTTTCTCTAGCTTCTCCATTGGGGTCCCTGTGTTCCATCCTATAGATGACTGTGAGCATCCACTTCTGTATTTACCAGGCAATGACATAGCCTCATATGAGACAGCTATATCAGGGTCCCTTCAGCAGAATCTTGCTTGCATATGCAATAGTGTCTGGACTATTATGGGATATATCTGGTGGCTGACTATGAGATGGATCCCTGGGTTGGGTAGTCTCTGGATAGTCCACCCTTTTGTCTTCGCTCCAAACTTTGTCTCCGTAACTCCTTTCATGGGTATTTTATTCCCTATTCTATGGAGGAATGAAGTCTCCACACGTTGGTCTTCCCTCTTCTTGATTTTCTTGTGTTTTGCAAATTGTATATTGGGTATTCTAAGATTCTGGGCTAATATCCACATATCAGTGAGTGCATATCTAATGACTTCTTTTGTGACTGGGTTACCTCACTAAGGATGATATCCTCCAGATATATTCATTTGCCCAAGAATTTCATAAATTCATTGTTTTTAATAGCTGAGTAGTGTAAATATACCACATTTTCTGTATCCATTCCTCTGTTGAGGGACATCTGGGTTATTTTTCAAGGTTTAGAACATTTATACTAATACTGGAGTGGAAGAGAGAGCAATGGAATAATTCTGAAAGGTAAACCAAATGATTTTGACATAGAGATATTGTATTAATCAAACCTGAAATAAAACATTTCATCATACGAGTTGGCTTAACTCAACAATCTCAGGAAATTTCTCAGTCTTATAAGACTCAAAGACTTTTTCCCAAAGTCAGTGGTTTTCAGCTTGTGTGTTATAAATCCCTTTAATGTCAACTATGAGATTTACTACACATCATGTACTTACATTACAATTCATAACAATAGCAACTTTACAGTTGTGGGGTGGCAAACAAATAATTTAATGGTTGGTGGTCACCATAACATGATGAACTGTATTAAAGTGTTACAGCATTAAGTATTTTGAAAAGCTCCTTTGGAGGTTCTAGCAAGGAAGCCAAGTACTTGTATACTCAAGAACGAAGACCAGTTCTCCTCAATTCAGGGAACTTCCAAAGCATGTAGCTTCAAAAGAGATGCACATGGTGCAGTGATGGAGGAAAGGGATACATGCCTTGCCAGCCAGATCAGCCTAATCAACCTGGTGATCAATGGGATAACAGATGTCACAGCCAGATCACTTTCACAAAGCTACATATAAGTAACAATGACTGTTAGAATCAGAAAACTTTCACACTAGCCAAACTCCCTGAAACTCCTCTAAATATATCAAAGGATGCAACTTTTGTGAGTCATTAACCACTCTGCTCTATGTTTTCTGGTAATATATTTGTCTTTAAATTTCCCATGCTTCTCTAAGTCCGCTAGTAACCCCATAGTCTTCTATCTAACTCAGTGTCTTCACTAATTGAAAAACACAAGGCTTTAGTGAAATTTTGTCTCTGATCTCTTTATCAATGCCCTTTCAAAGGTAATGAGACATTTATTCATGCCTCTCCAGGTAAAGACACACAATAGTGATAAAGGAACAATGAAGTACCCAGGTATAGGTAAATGTCACACAATTCAGAAGCTTTATAGTGGAATAAGAAAGAAAATGGAAGGTAATTATGAACATAATAAATTCATGTATGAAAATTGCATAAAAGAAATATTAAAGTAATAAAACAAAAGATATTTGAGTAGAAGAAGGCTACTGATTTGTTTGAGTTAATTTTATATCAAGTCACTTTGTAGAAGTAGTTTATCATGTTTAGGAGTTCTCTGGTGTAATTTTTGGGGTCACTTACATATTTTAACATATTATCTGCAAATAGTGATATTTTGACTTATTCCTTGCCAATTTGTATCCATTTCTCTAATTTCTCTAGCTAGAACTTCAGGATAAAATGCTGAGAAAGAAATTAGGGAAAGGACATTCTTTACAATAGTCACAAACAATATTACATACCTTGATGTGACTATAAAAAAGCAAGTGAAATATTTATATTACAAGAACTTCAAGTCTCTGAAGCAAGAAATTGAAGAGAATCTCAGAAGATGGAATGATCTCCCATGCTCATCGGTTGGCAGGATTAATATTTTTAAAAAGGGCCATCTTGCTAAAAGCAATCTACAATTTCAATTCAATCACCACCAAAATTCCAAATTAATTCTTCATAGAATTAGAAAAAGCACTTTGCAAATTCATTTGGAACAACAAAAAAACCCAGGTTAGTGAAAGCTATTCTCAACATTAAAAGAACTTCTGGAGGAATCAGCATTGCAGATCTCAAGCTGTATCATAGAGCAATAGTGATAAAAATTGCATGGTATTGGTACAGAGGCAGGCAGGCAGATCAACAGAATAGAATTGAGGACCCAGAATTGAACCCACATACATATGTTCACTTGATATTTGACAAAGGAGCAAAAATGATCTTGTTGAAAAAAGGCAGTAATTTCAACAAATAGTGCTGTTTCAAGTGGAGGTCATCATGTAGAAAAATGGATATCGATCCATTCTTATCTACTTTTACAAAGCTCAAGTACAAGTGGATCAAGGACCTTCACATAAAGTCAGATACACTGAAACTTATAGAGGAGAAATTGGGGAAGAGTCTTGGCACAGGGGAAATTTTTCTTGAACAGGACACCAGTGGCTCATGCTCTAAGATCAAGAATCGACAAATGGGACTTCATAAAATTGCAAGGATTCTTTAATGCAAAAGACACTGTCAATAGGACATAACAGTAACCAACAGATTTGGAAAGTACTTTACCAATCCTACATCTGATATAGGGTTAATATCCAATATATATATTTTAAAAAAAGGACTCAAGAAGTTAGACTCCATAGAATAAAATAACCCAATTGAAAAATGGGGTAAAGAGAAATAATTTTCAACAGAGGTGTATTGAATGGCCAATAAGCACCTAAAACTAATGTGATACATATACACAATGGAGTACTATTCAACTATTAAAAACAATGAATTCATGATATTCTTAGGCATATGGGTGGAATTAGACAATAACATCTTGAGTGAGGTAACCCAATCACAAAAGAACACACATAGTATGCACTCACTGATAAGTGGATATTTGCCCCCAAATTCCAAATACTCAAAATAAAATTCACAGATCACATCAAGATCAAGAAGAAGTATGATCAAAGTTTGGATGCTTTGGTTCTTCTTAGAAGGAAAACAAAATACTCACCAGAGCAAATGTGGAATTAAAGTGTAGAGCACACTGAAGAAAAGCCCATCCAGAGACTGTTCCACCTGGGGCTTCATCCCGTATACAATTACCAAACCCAGGAACTACTGTGGATGCCAAGAATTGCATGCTGACAGGAACCTGACATAGCTGTCTCTAGAGACGCTTGGACACAACCATTGGACTGAGTGAGGGGTCCCCCATAAAGGAGTTAGAGAAAGGACTGAAGGAGTTGAAGGGGGTTGCAACCCCATAAGAAGACAAACAATACCAACCAACCAGACCAACCAGAGCTCCCAGGTTCTAAGCCACCAACCCAGGAGTTCACATGGCGCCAGCTGCAATATCTAGCAGATGATGGCCTTGTCAGGCATCAATAGGAGGAGAGGTTCTTGGTCTTATGAAGGCTGGATAGATACCCCAGTGTAGGGGAATTGGGGGCTGGAAGGTGGGAGTGGATGGTTGAGTGGAGGAACACCCTCATACAAGCAGGGGGAGGGAGAATGGGATAGGAGTTTTCAGGGAGAAGACAAACTGGGAAAAATGATAACATTTCAAATGTAAATAAAGAAAATATCCAATAAAATATAGGGAAGCATAAAAAATTGTTTGAAATGACTCACATTTCAGTTATAAAAGTGGAATGTTCAATTAAACCTTATGTTAGAAAAACATAGCTGTAAATAAAATCTAATCATTAAACCTATCCAGCAATTTGAAGGGCTAGGATCTTGCATTTTAGATGCATAAACATTGAGACTATAGCTACATGACAATTATAATGAACGTGTTAAGAAACTGGAAACAATGAATTTGTACTCTGAGATTTCTGAGAAACTATATATTTGTTCTCTCTCTTTTTTTAAAAAAATCATTCCTCAAGTAAGAGGAATTGACAGTTTCATTTGTTACATCTGATTCTTTCTAAATTAACCTGGAAATTAGTGCCCATCTGTGTTAACTAATTTTTTTGTCCAAGAATTTAAATTGCACATAGCATTATAGAAATAAATAGTATTGAATGAGGTCTCATCCATACTTAAGTTCTGAAACTACCCTTCAAAATAATATTGTTTTTCCAATAAATTCTTAAGGACATAGGGTTTGGTACTACAGGAGTACTATGACTGCTAACTTTTTCTTTTACCTTTGAAATATATATTTATATTTAAAGAAATACTAAAACAATTGCAAGTATTTAAAGCAAATATTTTAAGCAAAGTTGAAATAAAACCTGTCCTTAATTTGTAACAAGAGAAGTTAATATGTAGGTTTCTTTAGAGCCCTTTGTATTTCTTAATTGCTATTCTATTTTTGTTGGAATGTATTATACATTTCAGTGATTTTTCTTTTCTTATATTAACATTATAGTTACTATTTTCTGTACTTTCTGAAATGAGTATGATATATTTCTTCAGCTTTTCTATTATTCTATTATTCTATTATTATTCTATTTTTCTATTTTCTATTATTCTATAATTCTATTGTATTTCTATTATTTCCTGGAATTGTTTAGACTATTTCAGTTCTTTATGATTTCTATTAATTTTATGATATGCTCATCAATTTATTCACAAACTGCCTGTTGGGAGTTTTATTGGATAGATAGATACACACACACACACACACACACACACACACACACACACACACACACTATATATTTGCAAAGTTCAACTAATCTAACAACTTATGTATGGCACATAATAATAAAAAAGAAAATATGCATTCAATCACCTTCATTAATTTCTTACAATAAGGATTTATTTTCTCTCATGTATCTACTACATTTGCAATGACATATTTTGTAGTTGTAAGGTTAATGTAAATAACATTTGTCTACTGGTATTATCTTTGTTCAATTATGGTGTGCCCTGGTGTATAAATATTGCTAAGTCACTGTTCTAAAAGTTTCTCAAGAGTGTATAAATTAGTAATTGTGTTATCTGTGAACAAGGACAAATCTTTCTTTCTTTCTTTCTTTCTTTCTTTCTTTCTTTCTTTCTTTCTTTCTTCCTTCCTTCCTTCCTTCCTTCCTTTCTTTCTTTCTTTCTTTCTTTCTTTCTTTCTTTCTTTCTTTCTTTCTTTCTTTCTTTCTTTCTTTCTCTCTTAGTTGTGACAACACTTTGTTCCTTTCCCTTCCTACCATCAGCCTCAAAGCCATTTTAAATGGGAGGAAGTGACTGGGGTTGGATATTTCTGATATTATCTTGTGCTGACATCTCTACTTGTACTGACAATTCCATAATAGTGATTATGGAGTGAGTTACCAAGAAAGTACATCTCCCATAAATAAAGAGAATTTTCTTTCTATTTCTTTCTCTTAGCATACACACTTTTTACATTGAAAGTTCAAAAGATATTACTTTAGAATTTTTCATTATCCAAGGTGAAGGTCATAATCATTCACATCTTCAAAGGAAGATCTCATTTTTTCTATTTATTTAAATGTAATAATAAGAGATTTTAGAGTCATAGTACTTCCCATGCTTAGTGTAATTCTTTGTCCTCATTTGTAAGAGCTAAGAGAGAACTGAGAAGTCACTCTTTAAATTTATTAAAAGATAAACATGATATATATACATGCTATTTCCTGTATTCTAATTATGGTATATATAGTAAAGTAACAACTGGTAAAATCCATTTCTATAACAAGGTATTGAAACTCAAAGAAAAAAAAAAGATATAAAGAAAATAAACAATCCACATTCTGTAGCCTGAATTGAGGTAATTAACATAGACAATGCTTGAGAGAAAATCATTTTTATTAACAATTGCTATTGCTGATGAATTAGATAGTCACACTGGTACAATATACTGTAGTTGTAGAGGCAAATGGATGACAAGTTCAAGGCCATCCTCGGTTTTAATTTTAATAGACAATTAGTTTGTTCATTAGGTAAGAGTGTTTCCCATCAAAATTTGATATATTAGATAGATGATAGATAGATAGATAGATAGATAGATAGATAGATAAAATAATTAGTAAAACTAATAATTTATTATTTCCTATATCATTCATTTTTCTAGAATAGCCTCAAAATTATAAGGACTCATTTGATGTATATTGATTTGCAAAAATAGTGTCTGTGCTTAGATTACTTCATATTGTTTACTTTTTGTTAGTATTGACTAATCTCAGAGAAATGTCTTTATGAAAGTAATTGCCAAAATTTAAGTACTATTTGTAACACATTTCCTTGTAATAATATATGGCACAAAGATAATACTTGGGGCTATTTGTTAGGCATACTTAATTTACAGGATCACTATGGTACAGTTTTGTATTGGCCTTAAACTAATGTTAAGATATAGACAGAGTCACGTCTTAAGTCTTGAACCATAATTAAGGAAAAATTTGTTTCATTAGGAAAGAAATAGGGGATTTTTTGAATCTAGTTTACAAGAAGTGTCTCTTGGCAGACAACTTATGCCAACAGGAGTTTAATGTTGGTTGTGCTGCTTTCACAGTCAGGAAGAAGAAATAGCTTAATATTATTCTCCATCATTTTATTTTTATTCTCTCTGGAACTCCACCACATAGAATTGTGATACCTAGTTTTACTTCATTTCAATCTGGAAAATTATCTTACCGGTTTCCCCGGAAGAAGGTTTTATCATATTAAACCAGTATGTGTGTGTCAAATGGCTGAAATTATCGTTTGGATCTCTGAGTACTAAAACAATTTGTCAGACTATTCTCATTTTCACTCCCAAACATAGTTCTCTCTAGTCTTTGGCATTTTCTCCCTCAGCATTCTTCAGAGGGGGATATAAAGATGTAAATGGACATATCCTGTAGCCAGGCAGGACTTTGAGATGAGAGAGAGGGCCATCAATCCACCCACAATACATTTAACTCAAGATTTTTCTTGCATACAAAATGTGCAGAAATAAAGGTAGAAGAGAAACTAAGGAAAGAGCCAACAAATGACTGCTCCACCTTCAGACTCATCCCAGGTAAGAGAACCAAGTCAACATTAATGTTATTCTTCTATGCTTGCAGACAGGAACTTAGCAAAACTCTCTCCTGAGAGGCTTCATGTAGCAATAGATGGAGGCAGATGCAATCACCCACAGCCAAACATCAGATAAAGGGGGGAGGGTATAAGTGAGGAAGTTGGAGGGGTCAAAGATACCACAAGAAGATGCACAGACAGAATTAAATAACATGGAAGAATGGGGCCTCACAGAGCCTGGGCCACAAATCAGGGAGCATTCAGCCGCTGGATCTAGACGACCTACATTTTTAGCAAATGTGTGCTTGGTGTTTCATTTGTTTCCCCTAAAAGGCAGAATGAAGTCTGTCTCAGTGACTGCAGCCTGACACTGGATTACCTTTCCTGCTAATTGGACTGCCTGGATGGGCCTCAGTCAGAGAGTATGTGCCTAGACATGCTGAGACTAGATACTCCAGGATGGCATGGTACCCAAGGGGGGCTCCCCTCCTTAGAGGAAAAGGGTTGGGAACAATGAGGGAGGAATTTATAAGGGAATATTTGACTGGGAAGAAAGGAGGCATCGGAGCTGTAATTGGGATGTAAAGTTAATAAAAAGTTAAAATAAATAAGAAAATAATCATAAATAAACAAAAAAGAAAAATTCACTATATGTGCATGCTGACAGGAGCCTGATATAGCTGTTTCATTAGAGGCTCTGCCAGAGTCTGACAAATACAGAGGCAAATGCTTGCAACAAACCATTGGACTGAGCACTGGGGTCCCCAATGGAGGAGTTTGAGAAAGGACTAAAGGAGCATCCCATAGGAAGAACAACAATATCAAGAGGCAGAGCCTCCAGAGATCCCAGGGACTAAGCCTCCAACCAAAGAGTACACATGGAGGGACCCATGGCTCCAGTCGCATAGGTATTAGAGGATGGTCCTATTGGACATCAGTGGGAGAAGAGGCCCATGGTCCTGTGATGGCTTGATGCCCAGTGTAGGGAATGTGAGGAGAGGGAGTGAGGGGTAGGTGGGGAGCACCCTCATTAGAAGCAGGGGGAGTAGGGATGGAATAGAGGGTTCCAGGGGAGAAACTGAGAAAAGGGATAACATTTGAAATGTTAAAAAAAGAAAATATCTAATTTTAAAAATAACTTTAATTCAGTGTTTAAAATTTTTTAAATTGTGCATTACCACATGATTTATCAGTTTGCTTTGTTTATTTCCTTCCCCCTATTCATTCTTCCTTTCTTTCTTCCCCCTTCCTTTCCATACCCATAGGATTCCCTTCCTCCATATCTCATTCCTTTCCTTTCTCCTTTTTCCACATATGAACAGATAACCTTGATCACATATATAAGATGAAATGATTGGGACTGATTATAGATATGATACATAAAAATGTGACATTCAAAACTTATATCGGTAATGTACTGATGGTCAAATGAATATAAAATTTTCAAGTATCAAGGAACCTTATATCAGGAGTTTCAGAAATGAATGAATTTGAAATCAGTAGAAAGGAAGGATTTATGAAAAATATATTTAATTATTTAAAGTATGTGTATTTTTCTTTAATGTAGATAGAAATTCTCACTTGCAAACACAATTATAAATTTATATTATATAAATATCACCATAAATTAATAGATAAATCACAGCAACTTAGAAAATTTCCAAACTGAAAAATATTTAAGGTTTTTAGTAAATATATTTAATTTGAAGTCATACTACCTCATGAGAATATAGGATTCTTATTAGAACATAAATGCATTCATCATTATTGATGCAATAATGATGAATCCAGCAAATCTGGATTTCTCTCTTTTTTTGTTTTTATAGGTTTATTTATTTATTTATTTTTCTGTTTCATGAGTCAGATCCTCTGGAATTACTCTAGAAACAGATTTTGGGAGGCTAAAAATTATATGACATAATTATTAAGTTTAGTTTAAGAAAAAAGTCAAAAGTCATTCTTGGATAAGTGAAACAGTTTTGTGTATTTGGAGGTGCTAATCATGCCTTCATTGAAGAAATCTTTCATGGCACATTTTGAGGATTCAGAAAACATCCCTCTTTTGTTTAACTGATGTGAAGAAGACGAATGGCCTGTCAGCAAAAAACACTTTAGGCTATCTGAGTAAATTGATTTGTGACATCTTAAAGGAAACTAAATCTAATGTACTCAATAATATGACACACAAAGCTGTGTACATAGAAGAAACTTTTTAAAACAACTGGTAGTAGCAATTTAAAATTACTGTTTTCTATTTTGTGTTATTGATAAAAGATTTTAATATTTATGTATAAGATAATCTTCTCTTATTGTATACTTCCATTATTTTGATATTTCTATAGGAAACCCTGCTATACCATTTAACTATACCCATACAATATATATGTGTCTAAATATGTATGTACATGCACATAGTCTCTGTTCAAGTAATTTATGATAAATAAACCTCCAGTTTTAGCCTAATAAACAGAAGTCTTCTTATGTTTTTTTTTTCCAGTAAAGGAGTTTTAATTTTCACAGTGGTTATATATAAACCTCAGTATTAAAATACTGGCATATCCTTAAACCAGGTATCTTTCGATCACAGAAAAACTTTGATCTGTGAATTATGCCACTTCTCTCTGATACCCTTATCTCAAATGCACAAATGTCTTTAATTAGTATATTTGCTCAATGGTTCCTCATGTTAACATTTTGATTGACCTTGAAGATATTGTCCTGGGATTCTACCAACACTAGTAATTAGAGCACCATTATGCCTTTTATTTAACTCAGGACATATTTAGACTTTGATCAATGCACTCATTACACCTGTTGATTGATAATTATAATGCATTTCATGCCAAATTCTCATTAATTGTCCCGCTGTAGTCTACAAATATTTTTGATACATGACTGACATGTATTATGCCAAGTGTGTAATTATGTTTTTACATTCAGTTTGTGCTGAATTGTTCTTTTCCTGAACAAAATTCTCAGCTTATATTTGTTGGAGTTTATTTGTCCCACTACTTTGGGTACAAGCAGTCATTCCCTTATTCTTGTTCCTGCCTGCCTTTTTCTGACTTCTTTAACGTACATATTTTTAGAATATTATGATTCAGCCTAAATGCATTGGCCTTAGACAAACTAGGATTTCTGATGGCTAAACACAAATATCTATCTCCATCTCTATCATCTATCTATCATCTATCATCTCCATCTCTATCATCTATCTATCATCTATCATCTCCATCTCTATTCTCTCTCTCTCTCTCTCTCTCTCTCTCTCTCTCTCTCTCTCTCTCTCTCTCTCTCTCTCTCTCCCTAATCTCTATATACCACTGAGGCTCAACCACAGGTCTTTGGGGCTAGAGTGATTGCTCAGTGGTTATAGTGTATACTATGCTTGCAGAATACCAGATTCTCTTCTTGTCAGCATATATAACAATGCCATTTACAATCTACATTTCTAATTCTACATCCAGAAAGAAAGGAAGGAGGAATTCTAAAATCTTCTGGCCTCTTGCATTTATGTGCACTTACCCTCCATTCCCTAAACAAACACATTATTATGTGTAATAATAAAAAATAATAGAAATGATTATTTAAAAATCCTAAGGCCTTTTGCATGTTTCATTAGTATACTGTCAAAGGAAACATCTCTAGATATTTACAGACTGTTCTTTTTTAAATTTTTAATTAAAATTCCTTCTCATTTTTCAGATATTTAAAAAACTATGTATATTTTTGTGTGAGTATGTTTACATGTGGATTTGTATCCATGAGAGTGAATGACTGTGAAGCTCACAGTCATGAAATGCCTCAGATCTGTAATTATAGGTATTTTAAAGCTGCCATTCAATGGAGGTGCTGGGAAATGAAATCCTTTACAAGAAAAAGGATATATATAAACTGAGTATCCATACAATTAGTTAACTGGAATCTTAAAATGGAAACATTCATTGATATTGCTATCTGTATTTGGATCAAAGATGATTAAATGCATTATTTCATCTTAATAATTAAATAATATGTGGATAGTGGTAACATTTTTGAAACCTAGGATACAGACATATTTTTACTCTTGCTCCCTCCTTTCTTTCTTCTCTGTTCCCCATAACTTTCATTCTTTGATACAATGCTTCATATAGCCTATACTGGCCTTAAATACTTTACGGTATATCTGAGAATGACTTTAAACTATAATCCTCTAACCTCATCTCAAAGTATTTATATCCTAGGCACATGCCATGTCTTTCATTGAAATACCTTGCAATTATATATTTTGGCAAAGGTACTGGGCAAATGAGACATTGATTGTTATCATCATCTGGACCTAGAGAGATGATATTACAGTTCTTGTCATTTAAAATATTAAAAACAGTACTTTATACTTCTTTCAATATGACATGATTTACTAGTATAGATTAACAATTTACATATTCTTTCCCTTCATGAAGAGTTTGTTGAATGTGTGCTATTTCATCCATTCATTCAATAATATTTGTGCCCACATATGTTGTTAATATCCAAGACCACTGATGAAAACTAGATTCTACTTTTTATGTTCTTAGTACATTTTCTCCACCTTCAACATTTTGCATGTCTTCATAAATTAACATGATGATGTGTTTTTCTCCAATGACTGATAGATTCTAGACATTGCTCCTCCTAGAGCCTGAAACAGAACCTTTTTGTTTTTGAATCATAAAATACACAATAAAAAGAAAAGTAGATTCAGTAGAAATTGTAATAGGACCTAATAAAATATATATGCATCAAAAGATAGATGAGTCACAAGAATGTGAAGTGTTACAGCCATAATGGCTGTAAGGAAAGGTAATTAGTTTTAAGTGCTATTTGTTGAAATTTTCCTTAACTCATCCATGGCGCAGTATTATTTTTTACTTTATGTCATTACATGACTTTAATAGTTTCTTAATTAGAGTTGATCATTCCAATTTTTATTCATATTGCTACATGAACATTTAGTGCCTGCATATATTTCTCATGTTTTTCTTAGTTTCATAAATGACTTCACAATAGGATGCCCTTGGTATAGCATGTTTTGCTTTCCTTATTTCTGTATTTTCACTTGACATTTTAAAGTAAGAAGGGACTTTAATGGTAGACAGAATCTGTGTAAAAATATTCTTTTTTAGCTAAAATAGGAATACTGTTTGAAATAAGCGTGGGCTTGGATATAACTCAGTGAGTAATGGGTTTGGTGCACAAGCATGAAAACCTGAATTTGGTAACACAGAAGGAATATACAATGCTAAACATGATGACATGTACTTCTAATGCCAGTGCCAGAAAGTCAGAGAGTATATAAACCCTTGGGCTTGTTAACTAGCTGCTCTAATAAATTGGCAAGCCTTATATTCCGAGAGATGTCCTACATGTTCAAATAAAGTGAAGAGTGATAGATATCAACCCCTGGCCTTCACATACAAGTGTATACACACTGAATTTGCATACATTTGTAAACTCACATACATATAAGCCATATACATATACCCCTACAAAAATATAGTCTTTAATGCCTAAATACTATTTATTGTTAATATTGAATATAATTTTATACCATGTAATATAAACCTGAAAATATTATTTGGGCATTTCTTTTATTTTTTCTTTTATATTTCTTATAAAATATTATTTTTCATTCTTCTTCTTTCTTTTTTTCTTTTTTCGAGACAGGGTTTCTCTGTATAGCCCTGGCTGTCCTGGAACTCACTCTGTAGACCAGGCTGGCCTCGATCTCAGAAATCTTCCTGCCTCTGCCTCCAAAGTGCTGGGATTAAAGGCATGCGCCACCACGCCCGGCCCTTATTCTTCTTTTATACAATATATTCCAACTGTATTCTTCCCCCTCTCTACTTCTCCCAGTTGCTCCCAGGAGAGAGTATCTGGAGAGGTTTCAGTAATTGAAGGTGCTGGTGAATTATTAAACCAACTCCAGATTCTTAAAAGATTAATCCTTATACTTATGTTTTCATTCCTCTAGAACCATTCCCAGTACCAACTTCTATATTAGTCAGGGATCTCTAGAGTCACAGAATTTATGGTTAGTCTCTATATAGTAAGGGAATTTGTTGATGACTTACAGTCTGTAGTACTCTAACAGTGGTCAGCAGCATCTGTGAATGGAAGTCCAAGTATCTAGCAGTTGCTCAGTCCCAAAAGGCAAGCAGGCAAAGAAGAGAGAGTCAATCTCCCTTCTTCCAATGTCCTTATGTAGGTCTCCAACAGAAAGTATGGCCCAAATTAAATGTGTGTGCCACCAAGCCTGGATCTGGGACTTGCTTTGTCCCAGATGACCTTAAACTCAGAGATCTCCCTGTCTTAATCATCTCGTATTCATAGCCACTATTCCTCAAGATCTTCATGCCCAGATCCAATTCAGAAATTTGTATCTCCCAGCCTCCAGATTAGGATCACAGTTGAGCCTGCCAATTCTAGATTGTAGTTCATTCCATATATAGTTAAGTTGACAACCATGAAGAGCCACTACACTACCTTTCTCCCTTAGATGTATTCCCCTTTTTTCCCTCCAGAAAAAGTAGGCCTCCCAGAGATCTCAAACACAGTATTAAAAGTTGCAATAAGACTAGTCACAAAGCCTCATAGCAAAGCTGTACAAGGCAATCCAGTAAGAAAAAAAGGCTCCCAAGAGCAAGCCAAAGAGTCAGAGTCACTCCTCCTCCCACTGTTAGGGGTATACCTCAAGCTAAATAACTATGAAATATTTTCAGAGGACCTAGCCCATGCCCATGCAGGTTCCATGATTGCTGCTTCATTCTCTGTGAGTAGCTCTGTGCTTAGTTGATTCTGTGGGCAGTGTTCTCCTGGTGTCCTTGAATACTCAGGATTCTACAATCTTTTTAAGCACTCTTTTGCAAGGTTCCTCTAACTTTGCCTAATGTTTAGTTATGGGTTGTGGTATCTACTTCCATGAACTGCCAAAGGAAGCCACTCTGATGATGAATGGGTTAAACATTAATCTATGAGAATAGAAGAATATTATTAAGAATCTTTAAGACTTTTTTTTTGTCAGTCATGTTTGCTTCTACTCTCATTCTATGAACTTTCATTTCCTAGCTATCCTGTGAATGTCAGGCATGAGCTCTCTCTTGTTATATGCACCACAAATTAGACCAATGATTGGTTGGACACTCCTATAAGTTTTCCAGCATGCTTATCCCAGCATATCTTGCAAACAGGACAAACTGTAGATCTAAGGTTTAGCTACAATAGTGTTTCAAACCCACCATTAGATGTCTTGCCTTGTTACAAGATGGTCATTTCAGGCTCTGTATCCTTCATTCCTATGAGTCTTCACTGAGGTCACTCTCTTAGATATCAGGGAATTTCACTAAACCAGTTTTCCATATCACTCCCCAAACTATAGCCCCTCAAATTGTACACATTTTTCCTGTACCCTCTCATGCCATCAGTGCTTCATCTCCAACCTGATCTTGCCTGTTACAGTTGCTACCTGTCCCCAAGTACATCCAAAACTCTATTCCATTTTCCTCTGTCAGGGATATATATCCCCTGCTCCCCTACCCACCCACTTCCACTTCTTGGCCCTGGCATTCCCTTGCACTGAGGCATATAAAGTTTGCAAGACCTAAGGGCCTCTCTTCCCAGTGATGGCCAACTAGGCCATCTTCTGCTACATATGCAGCTAGAGACATGAGCTCTGGGGGTACTGGTTAGTTTGTATTGTTGTTCCATCTATAGAGTTGCAGACCCCTTCAGCTCCTTGTGTACTTTCAATAGCTCCTCCACTGGGAGCCCAATGTTCCATCCTATAGATGACTGTAAGCATCCTTGTTATTTAGCTTGTCTGTGTCTCTGGATACCTTTATTATCCTTTCCTTTGCAGTTAATAACCACTTATAAGTAAAGGTATATCATGTTTGTCTTATTCAGGATGCTTTTTTTTTCTTTCTAGTATCATCCATTTTCCAATAAAATTCATGATTCATTTTTTTAAAATAATAGCAGAGAAGTACTCTATTGTCTAAATGTATCACATAATCTTTACCTGTTCTGAACTTGAGGAGCAGCTAGGTTTTGTCCAGTTGCTGACTATTATTAACAAAGCAACTATAAAAAAAGAAAAAAATTGAGCAACTCTCCATGTGGTAGGATGGCACTTCTTTTGTGTAAATGCCCTAAAGTGGTACAGCTGAGTCTTTAGTTATACCTGTTTTCAATTATTTGAGAAGCAACCATATTGATTTCCATAGTAGTTGTTCAAGTATGAACTCCCACCAGCAAGGAGGAGTGTTCCCTTTGCCCAGCATTCTCACCAGCATGTCACTTATTAAGATGTGTTATTGATCTTAGCCACTCTAACAGGTATAAAACAGAATCTCAAAGTAGTTTTGATTTGCATTTCCCCAATGGCTAAGGATGTTGAATATTTTTTTAAGTATTTCACAGCTATATCAGAGGCCTCTAATGAAAACTCTGTTTTAAGAAATGCAACCCATCTTTAACTGGATTATTTGGGTTGTTGTCTATTTTCTTGAGTTATTTAGAGACCATTAATGGATGTGGAGTTGGTGAATATATTTTCCCATTCTGTAGGCTATTTATTTATTTATTTATTTATTTATTTATTTATTTATTTTTCCCTTACTGGTGGTGTTCTTAACCTAACAAAAGATTTTCATAAGGTACCATTATTACTGTTCAGTGCAGAAACAATGCATTGTTCTGGAAGTCATCTTCTATACAATAAATTCAAGTGTGTTCCCTAATTTTTCTTATAACCAAAGGTTTCTCACAAACATACTACAAATACAAATGAGAGTGTGAAAAGGATATCTTGCCCAGTAACTCAAATGTTGAGGTTTACGATGTACTTTTAAACTTACTCTTTTATTAGGTTTACTGTGTCTAGTTTTATGTTGGGGTCTTTGATCCAACTGGAATTGAGTTTTATGTAGGGTGATGAATAGTGATTTATTTGTGTTCTTCAATGTGCTGAAATCCAGTGGTACCAGCACTATTTGTTGTAGGTGTTTTTTTGTTGTTGTTGTTTTTTTTTTTTTAATTTTCTTTTCCTTTTGTGTATTTCAAGTTTCTTTCTCAAAAATCATGTGTCTATAGGTGTGTAGTTTTATGTTTGGGTCTTCTACTTGATTCCATTGATAAGTGTGTTTGCTTTTTAACCAAATACCTGACTACTCTTTGTATAGCTTTAAATCACAGTAGGCTATACTTCCCAGAGTGTTTTTATTATATATGCTTGTTTTTGTTTGCTTGTTTGTTTGTTTATTGTTCAGGATCATCTTGGTTATCCTGTGTTTTATTTTTGCTTGTTTGTTGTGCTTTCTGTTTTGTTTTTCATATGAAATTGAATATTGTCCTTTCACAGTATGCAAAGAATTGTTTTGTAATTTTGATGGCAATTTCTCTTGAAATGATAATAATTTTATTATATTACTGTTACTGATCCATGAACCTGGAAGACCTTTATATCTTCTAATACCTCATTTCTATTTTTTACTGCAATTTCTTACTTCAAATATTTGAAGTTTTGGTCATACAAGTCTCTTACTTGCTTGTTTAGGGCTAACATCCAAAATGTATTGTTTGTGACTATTGTGTTGGGTCTTTCCCTGCTTTCTTTCTAATTAGATTTATGATTTTATTTGTAGGAAAGTTACTGAACCTTTTAGATTAATACTGTATCCAGCCACTTCACACTTCACTGAAGTTTTCTCAGCTGTAAGAGGTTCCTGTTATAATTCTTGGGGACACTTATATGAATAATATCATATAACCTATAAATATAGATAGTTTGACTTTTTCCTTTCCAATTTGTAACAACTTCATTTCCTACAGTTTTCTTGTTGCTTTAGCTATAAATTCAAATTCTATATTGAATAGACATGAAGATAGTGGTCAGCCTTGTCTAGTTTAGTGGGATTTTTTTTTCCTTTAAAAAATTTATATACATTTTTGTCCATTGAATTTAATGTTGGCTACAGGCCTGGAGTACATTGCCTTTTTTATGATTAAGTATGTTCCTTGTGTTAATGATCTTTCCAATACTTTTAATGAGGGATTATTAGTTTTTTTCAAAGACTTTTTGATCATTTAATGAGTTTATCATATGGGCTTTTTTTTTTCAGTTTACTGATATGGTGGATTACACTGAGAGATTTTCATATGTTGAACCATCCCTGCATAACTGGGATCCTGCATAATTGTGGTAGATGATCTTTCTGATGTGATTTCGAATTCTATATGCAAGTATTTTCTTGAGTACTTTCACATCTATATTAATAAAGAAAACTGGGCTGCAAAATTGTGGTAGATGATCTTTCTGATGTGATTTCGAATTCTATATGCAAGTATTTTCTTGAGTACTTTCACATCTATATTAATAAAGAAAACTGGGCTGCAATTCTCTTTTTTTTTTTTCTGATGAATCTCTGTAACTTGGATGTTATAGTAAATTCTGGTCTCATAAAACAAATTTGGTAATGTTTCTTATGTTTCTATTTTGTGGAATAATTTGAGGAAGTATTGTCATTAACTCTTCCCTGAAAGTCAAGTATAATTTAGCCCTAAATAGTTCTGACTCTGCCCTGTGCCCCACATTGGGAGCCTTAAATGATTGTTTCTATTTCTTTAGGGATTATAGATTTTTCTTAAATTGTTTATGAAATCTTGATTTAGCATTGATAAGTGATATTTATAAAGAAAATCATCCACTTCTTTTAGACTTTTCAGGTTTGTGGAGTACATGTTTTACCTATTGAGTCTTTGAATTTTCTTGAAAGAATTTTTTTTTTTTTTTTTTTTTTTTTTTTTTTTTTTTTTTTTTTTTTTTTTTTTTTTTTTTTTTTTTTTTTTTTTTTTTTTTTTTTTTTTTTTTTTTTTTTTTTTTTTTTTTTTTTTTTTTTTTTTTTTTTGGTTTTTGGAGATAGGGTTTCTCTGTATAGCCCTGGCTGGCCTCGAACTCAGAAATCTGCCTGCCTCTGCCTCCTGAGTGCTAGCATTAAGTCGTGCACACCACACCTGGCTATTGAAATCTGTTGTTATGTCCCTGTTTTTGTTTCTAATTTTATTAATTTGGATATTTTCTATTATTATTATTTTTTTTTTTGGATTGAAGAAGGGTTTGCCTATATTGTTGATGTTTTCAAAGAACTCTTTGCTTATGGAATATGTGTATTATTCTTTTTGCTTAAGTTTTATGATAGCACCCATCAGTTTATTTCTCACAGTGTACTGTTCTTGGATTTGCTTGCTTCATTTTGTTCTAGAGCCTTTTGGTATGCTGTGAAGTGGCTACTATGAGATTGCTACAGTTACTTTATGAAGCCATTTTGTCTAATAAACATTTCTCTTAGCATGGATTTCCCTGTGTCCAATAAATTTAAGTATATTGTGAATTCATTTTCATTTAATTCTAGGAAGTCTTTAATTCATTTCTTTATTTGTGATTTGACCCAGTAGTCATTCAGGAGACAGTTGCTCAGTTTCTGTGAATTTGAAGGCTTTCTGTTTTTTGTCTTGTTGAAATCCATTCTTAATCCTTGGTGGTTTAATAACATACGGGTGGTTATTTCATATAGCTGGTATCAGTTAACAATTGCTTTGCAATCTGTTTCAAATATGTAATTAATTTTAGAGAATATTCTTTGAGGTATTGAAAAGAAAATTTATTTATTTATTCATTCATTTATTTGTTCATTTATTTATTTTTTATTTTGTATATCTATATGTGATATCTACAGTATTTCTCTGTTTAGTTTTTGTCTGGATGACATTTTCATTAGTAAGAGTAAGGTATTGAAATTTCCAACTGTCAATGCATGAGAGTATAATAGAGATTTAATCTTTATTAATTTTTTTTCCCGGGTACCATTTTGTTCAGGGCATAGAAGTAAATAATAGAAATGTAATCTTGAAGGGTTTTCCTTTGATGAATGTGAAGTGTTTCCTCTCCTGTGTCCTTTGCTTAATTTGTTTGAGGTCTATTTTGTTAGATATTTGAATGCCTATACTAGCTTGTTTCTTTGGTCCATTTGTTTGGAAAGTCTATTCAAACCCTTTACTCTGATATAATGTCTATCTTTGATGCAGAAGTGTGTTTATATAGATGTAGCATTAAGATGTATCCTATTTTAGCATTCATTCCATCAGTCTGTTTTTTGTTTGTTTGTTTGTTTGTTTAAATAGGGGAATTGAATCCATTGAAATTGAGAGCTATCAATGACCAATGACTACTAATTCTCGTTATTTTGTTGTTTTGAAGGTGGTGTTGGTGGTCTCTGTGTGTTTTCCATCCTTTTGTTTTGCTTCTGTTAGATAATTTTCTGTGTTTTCTTCAGTGTAGGTAAACTTCTTGAAATGGAATTTTCTTTAGTATTTATCTTCTGTAGGGATGGATTTGTAGATATATACGTTTAAAATTTGAATTCATGAATATTTTGATTTCTCCATTTAAGTTGATTGCAGGTTTTTCTGGTTCAGTAGTCTGGGCAACTATCTTTGATCTCTTAAAATCTGCAGCAAACGTTCAATGCCTTTTGCAGTTTTAAGAGACTCTATTATGAAATCAGGTATAGTACTACTAGGTCTAACTTTTTATGATACTTTTTTCTGTTCCATAGCACATTTTATCATTTTTTCTTTGTTCTGTGTTTATTGTTTATCTTATTATATGCTGAGAGGATTTTTTTTTTTTTTCTGGTCCAAACTATTTCCTTTTCTGTATGGATCTTACATAGGCACCCAATTCTTTAGATAAGAAATAATTTTCTTCTATGATTTTAGGGTTTTTTTGATATTTTATTTAATAACATTTGAAAGGTTATAGCCTTTCCCAGTTTCCACCTCTTCAAATTCCCTATAACCTCCCCCTGCTTCTATGAAGTGCTCCCCCACTCACCCACATATTCCTACCTCACTGTCTTATCATTTGCATACACTGAGGTAACCTTCAAAGGACTAAGGACCTCCACGTCCATTGATGCTAAATAAGGCCATCCTCTGCTACATATGTAGCTGGAGCCATAGGACCCTATTTGGTTGGAGGTTTAGTCCCTGGTGGATCGGTTCATTGATATTCTTGGGGATGCAATCCTCTTTAGCTCCCATAGTCCTTCTTCTAACTCCTCCACTGGGGTCTCTATGCTCAGTCAGATGGTTGGCTGCAAGCATCTGCATCTGTATTGGTCAGGATGTGGCAAAGCCTCTCAGGAGGCAGCAATATCAGATTGCTGTCAGCAATACTTTTTGGCATCAACAATAGTGTCTGGGTTTGGTGGCTCCAAATAGAATGGATTCCCAGGTGGGGCAATCTCTGGATGGTCTTTCCTTCAGTCTCTGCTACAATCTTTGTCACTGTATTTCTTTTAGACAGGAGAAATTCTGGGTTAAAATTTTGGAGATGGGTGGGTGGTCTCATCCCTCAAAAGGGGGCTATGTCTAATCTCTGGATATATATCCGAAGTGTGGATGTTACAGTCCCACTCAGAATCCTGAAGATAATAATTTCATGAGGAGTGGGACAGTGGAATCTGGGAGAGAGAGAGGAGTAGGAGGGAAAATGGGAGCCGGTTCTTATAAAAAAGGAGATAAAGTATAAGTGCAGAGTACCAAGAATTTGAAAGGAGGTATGTAGCAGAAGAGGAGAGGACACTGGAATTAGCTACTAGAATTTCCCAGATGCCAGGGATCCAAGAACTTTCCAGGACCCAAGAGTGGGGATATTATCCAAAATACCCAACAAAGTAGAGATAGAACCTATAGATAGAAGCATATCCAGTGGATAGGCAAGGCCCAGGTTTGAGGTATGGGACCACCCACCCACCTCAAAAATATTAATCCATAATTTCTCCTGCCAAAAGGAAATGCAACAAAGAGTAGAGCAGAGCCTTAAGGAAAGGCCTTCCAGAGACTACTCCACCTAGTGATCCATCCCATTTGCAGATACCAAGCTCAGATACTATTGCAGATGCCAAGAAGCACTTGCTGACAGGGCCCTTGTCCAGCTGTCCCCTGATAGTCTCTGCCAGAGCCTCACCAATACAGAAGCAGATGCATGCAGGCAAACATTGGAATGAGCAGGTGAGCAGTGACCCCAATGAAGAAGATAGAACAGGAACTGAAGGAGTTGAATGGGTTTGTAAAAACATAGGAAGAACAAAAATATCAACTAACCAGAACCTCCAAAGCTCACAGGGACTAAGCCACCAAGCAGAGAGTACATATGGGTGCACCCATGGCTCTACCTTTACATGTATCAGACAATTGCCTTATCTGGCATCAATTGGAGGGGACCCTCTTGGTCTTGAGGAGGCTAGGTTGCACAATGTATGGGAATGCTGGGGGGGGGGCAGTGGTGGGCAGGCAGGTGGGAGCATACCCTCATAGAATAAGGGGGAAGGAGGAGGATATAGAGGGTTAAAGGAGGGGAAACTGGGAAGGTGGATAACATTTGAAATGTTAAAAAAAAATAATTAATTAATTAAAAATAACCAATTAAAAAATGAAAAAGTGCTGTATCCCAGGTCTCTCAGAGACCAGTCTGCACAGGAGAGCACATGGGCTGCAGAAGCAACAGAGCTTCTTGGACAGGATCCTTTTGGACCTTCACCTTCAGCCAGGAGGCAGAGCTGAGACCCTGACCTTTAGACACCTTCCACAACAGAGGAGAGTTGGGCTCCAGGGAGGGATCTGACCCTGGGACTCAGGTGAGAGAACCATCTTGTATCCCTGACATCTCAGACACCAATTCTCACAGGAGAGCATGCAGGCCACAGAAGCAACAGTTTCTTTTACAGGGTCCCTTCAGGTCTTCATCTTCATCCTGGAGGCAGAACATTTCAGCACTTGAAGAAGTCTCCTGTTTGGTTTGAAACCCTTTTTGCCACAACCCATGTTACTCCCTGTGGGGAGCTCATTCAAAGTTACCTTTGACTTCTTGCCTGTGATTAATCCTTCACAACCCATGTTACTCCCTGTGGGGAGCTCATTCAAAGTTACCTTTGACTTCTTGCCTGTGATTAATCATGAATGAGTCTGCTGACATCTGTATTTGTTTTTAATTAAGACATGCATTATAAGCTGTCAAGTTTCTTCACTTAAGCATATGTCCTCGATAGACTGTCCTAGCCTGAAGGAAATACCGTTAGTCAAAAATAGATACTGTACGCTATAAATTTGACACATAAGGATTTATGGTCATTACTTATTTTCCTAGATTATGTAATGCTTCAAGTTGCTTGCCTTTAGAAGACACTTAAAATATTTTAAAATACCACTTTCTTGCTGGCATGGTATTAACCTGTGTCCCTCCCATTCTCTCTCTCTTGTATCTTCTTTCTGCCTTTGCTATAATCATCTTTGATGGGATATACTGCCCGCCATAGGTCCCTACATCTCAGACTGGGTTCTCTGGGGATGGTCCGGGGCTGTAACAGAACTATGGTGGGGAAAGAAATGACCTACAAGTCAACATTGCTGATCAAAGCGTCTGATTTATTGAAGGGATATCTCTTGGGGAAAAAGGGGGAAGAGTCAGTTCTGAGCAGGCACCTGGAGTTTGGCAGGAAGCATGAAGCATTGTAGGTTGTTCTCAATGCAGGCAGGTGAGTTGGGCGGAGCTGGGGTCCAGGAAGACACACAGGAGCAGACAGCAGGGCACCAGGCTAGCTCAGGTGCTGTTTACCAAGATAAAGGATGCCATACCACATGTGGCTCTCCATGGCTGGTCTTTACATCAGCCATGCTGATGGGGGAGGGACATTACAATCTTTACTACCCAAGTCAAAGTTCCCACATTGACTGGCTGGCTCAGGCACTCCCTGCCCTCCTACCTCTGAAGGAAGGTCAGTCTCATCCCCTACACACACCTTTCTCTCTGCTTCTGCTCCTGATAAGAATTTCTGTTTTACGCCTTATATCTTCCTCCTGCTGCCACTGGCCCCTGAACAGGCAAAATAGGCAGAGGAAGGAACAGCCCCCGAATCACCTTAACTTCCTGATTATATTTGTTGTCCATCTCATACTAGGGCCTCTATTGCTCAAGAGGCTAACTCTACTAAGACCCTGCCCCTCCAGGTTGTGGGACCCCAGATGTACAGACAGACAGTTCATTACCTATGTGTCAGTTGCTAGCAATGACCTTTACAATTGTAATTCACAAAACAAAACTTTCCTTTTCAGAAAGACCCACAGCTTTTATAGGCCTTTTAGATTCTGTCATGCTGAGATAACTGTTAGCAACTGTTCCAAGTCTTTTTCACAACAAAGGAAAGAGAGTGACTTGTGGGAGCTGGCAAGGTGTACAAAGGACTGTAACTTGTTATCAACACCACGTTCATGCTATGGAAGGAATTGATAGAAACCTAGTCTACAAATTAGGAGACTTCTGGAAGAAAGTATACCTAGGTTTGATTTACCTACCTTGGTGAGTTTGATAATAGACCAGTCTTTATCTGTCAGGTAATTCAAACTTTATCACAGGCGCTGGGAACCAATTGGAAATTACAGTGTACTTACAGACACTAGAGTTTAGGGCAGGTCAAGAGGATGAATTGGACCTGAAGGAGGCCTTGACCAAATTAATCCTTGAAATTGGTGCTGACTGGGTGACTCTTATACCTTATGCCTTGTACAAGCCCAGAAATACACCTTGGGTCTTATCCAATTATAGATTTGATATGAGAAGCCCACTCCCATGCTGCCTAACCTCTAGTCTGACATTCTAGCTGAATATCACCAGTATAATTTCTTAAAATCCTAGAAAGCTCTCTGTAGAGTCCAGAAGCATATATTGGTTGATGCGAAAAGACAGGTCTATGTACTGACACCCTTGGTTAAAATGTAATTTCATCTTCCTAAATAGAAATGGAACACCCTCATGTCTTATTTTTCCCCATATTTACCTTGTAACCCTTGACATTAAGCTTTACAGAAAGAGGAAAACAGGCCACAGGATACAATACAGGTTATGTTTGAGGATCAAAAGGTATAAAATAGAGCCAGACATGGTAGTGCCTGCCTTTAATCCCAGCACTTGGGAGGTAGAGGCAGGCGAATTTCTGAGTTCAAGGCCAGCCTGGTCTACAAAGTAAGTTCCAGGACAGTCAGGGCTATACAAAGAAACCCTGACGAGAGAGAGAGAGAGAGAGAGAGAGAGAGAGAGAGAGAGAGAGAGAGAGAAAGGGAGAGAGAAAGGGAGAGAGAGAGAGAGAGAAAGAATGGAGCTCTTATGGAGGAATTCTGTTCATGATATGACTAGTTCTTAAACAGGTTTCAGGGATATCAGTTGAACCCAATAAAGTCTGAGAAGGATAGATCACCAGTCTTTAGCCATATCTATCCCCACTCCCAACCCTGCACCAAGAGGCAACTTCACTAAGCTCCTCCTCCATCAAACCCTCACTTCACCACCTGGATCAGAACCCCTGCAATTCTTGGAAGCGTTTTTTCTAGTTACTAAACTTCTCTTGTCCAAATTTGACACAGTATTCTTAATTATGCTTCAATGATCAGTCCCCCTACTATGAAGGAATAGTTGACCCTGAGAACAATTTACAGAGCAGAGATAGCACTCAGTGAAGATGAGTATTGTATTTTTATGTAGCATCCAGAAAGAGATAAGCTGACACCATTGTCAATAAATGGGCAAGGTCTTTGTATTGGAAATCAGATACACACTGAACATGTAACCTCTGCAATTCCATTGCAACACCAGCCAACATAGAATATGGGTACCTATTGCCTCCAGAGGATGGTGGGCTTATGCATCAGAACTCCCACCCAAGTTCTAAATATATTGTCTTAACTGTGTTCTGGTACACCCTGAAAAACTTTCTATACTGTCAAAGCCATTCCCAAACAATTAGATTCTACAGCTCACTGGATAAAAGAGTGTTGCTGTAACTTCTATATCCACACTTTAGTAGAGGAGTAACTGGAGCAGGAGCAGATGGCACAGGAACTTCAGCACTAATACTGCAATATAAGAATTAGAGAACCATCTGAATTACAATGGATTCTTATATAAGAGGAATAGAAGAACTAATTAATGTTCTACAAGACTGTTTTACCTCTATAGATGAAATAGTTTTACAAATGAGAAGCGTATTAGATTTATAGGCTTGGCCATAGTTTTGTTTAAAAGAATATGGATTTTAAGTTTTTTGGATTTGGAAAGCAGTGGAATGCTTTAAGTGAGGCTTAGTGGGTCATTCTAAGTAGGGATATGTAAGGCATTAGTGGTAATGGTGATTTGAAATGTGGGTGCCTGGATCTAGAGGCTTCAGATGAGAAAAATCTTAGTATATGGCCTAGAGATTGTTCTTGTGCTATTTTGGAGAAGAATATGGATGTTTTTGCCCCTGTCTGAGACTACAATGATTCATTGCATTGATAAAAGAATTCTCAAAAAAGCCTAGCATAGTCTTTTTCTTATAGTTTACTTTCATGAGGAGCATTTTGATCAAGCATAGTTACCTTAGAAAGGAAAGTGTATAGAAAAAGGTGGAAAAAAGAAGAAAAAATGGTAAAAAAAAAAGGAACCATAGATACACAATTTATAGTTCAAAGTGTAAAAGAGCACCAGAAAGTAATGAAGCTAAATCCTCTGTTTAAAAAGATTAAGTGGAATCAGGGGAATGATCCCACCCAGCTAACTTATGCATTTGTTGTTCTAGGGAATACTATATCATGGTAGAGACATTTTTAATGACCAAGGTCATTCTTGTGACTGATTTATTGTTTTCATTTGGTCATAAGGACATACAAATGCGTGTCAAATTGACAAGGGATAGATTGTAATGGTTATTATCAGTTTTCAACCCAATTAGGATCTCTAGTGAACAGTTTTGGTCCAGCCATGGTAGAACATGCTTTTAAACCAGAAGACTGACCTAAGAAGAGTTCATGGCTAGCCTGATACACAGAAACATCCAAGTAAGTAAAACTAAGTCCAGGCCTGTTTGTTCATGTCTTTAATCCCTGTATTCTGCGGAGACAGAGACATGTAGATCTCTGACTTCAAGGATACTTTACAGTGCAAGTGTCAAGACAGCCAAGTGTAATCAGTAAAGGAGTTGGAAAGCTGCAAGCTGATGATAGTGTAGAGGAGAAAGGATGCAAAGTTGCAGCTACAACAAGCAGCTGAACTCAGCTTCAGCCACATGGCTCTGACTTCAGAGTGAAGAAGAATAAAAGGGACTACTGAGAAAACAGATGCTAGTTGGCTAAAGCTAAGAAATTCACTGCCTTTAAGAAGATACCAGCATAATTGAAGTGAAATCTTATGACAGGTATATTTTGAGTACACAAAGAGTCTGTATTTCAGAGAAAGCCAAGTCTGTAATTATGCTGCCAATGGTCCTGATAATTTGTAAGAATCATCCAGATGATACTAGTTTTGAAGTCATGAGGGCTCATGGAGAACAGCTGAGGCTTTGAGATGTGAGAGGCCAAAGAAAGCCACTGGTGAAGGTGAAGCTTCATTTGTAGTTGATGACCCAGGATTGAAGGAGTCATGCAAATAAACTGAGTCTTTGTACCCAGAGAGGAGCCTATGAGATACTATTGATGAAGCCTCCTTGCAATGGATGACACCAGTGAATTGGAAATGACAGTAAACTATGATGATCACCAGGAACAACAGCAGCAGTGGAGTGGAGTGAACCAGAGCCTAGAGTGCTTCAGAAGGCAGAAATGGTGAAGTGTTCCAAGCCCTTTGGAGGAGCAAAAAGATTATGTGTGGATACCAGATGCTGGAACAAGAAGTCGTAAGATTGAAGTTGCTTTGGATAGACCAAGGTGTTAGACATGTCAGAGCTGTGGGATACCGGGTAAGGAAAACTGCTAACAGGATGTGGAGCCAACCCAAGAGAATGAAGTTGCTGCTGAATGCCAGATATACCAAGAACAGTCAACCAAGAGGAAAGAAGGTGGAGGTCTGAAGAGTGGATTGACATCGGACATGGGAATGCAGTTTTGAGTTTGCTCAGCTAGCTTTTGTTCTTGCTTTGATTCAATATTTTTCACTATGATATTCTGTACCATCGATGTATATCCTGTGATGTTGAAGGCATGAAATCTGCTTTTTGATTTTGATTCTATAGAGGATTACAGTTAATGATTGGATGAATCTCAGAAAAGACTTTGAACATTGGACTCTTAACATTGTTGAGAGTGTGATTCACTATGGGGACTTTTGAAGTTATATTAAATGCATTTTTTCATTAAACCATGGCGAAGTATGACCCCCATAGACTAATATGTATGTACAGCCATATTGGGTCTAGGGATTAGAATATGGTGATCTGAATATTCTTTTCCTAGAGAGTGGCACTATTAGGAAGCATGGCCTAGTTGGAGTGGAACTGGCAGTTTTGGAGGAAGTGTGTCAATTTTAGGTATGGGCCTTGAGACCATCCACCTAGATGTCTGGAAGACACTCTTTCCTGGTTGCCTTTCAATCAAGATGCAGAGCTCTCAGCTCCCTCACCAGCACCATGTCTTCCTATATGCTGTCTTGATTCCCTCCATTGTAATATTGGACTGACCCTCTGAAACTATAAGCCAGCAACAATTCAGTATTGTACTTTAGTAGACTTTCATTGTGTCTGTGAAGTTTTATTTGTCTTCACAGTAGTGAAACCCTAACTAAGACAATTATTTTGCTTAACTGTCACATCAGTATTTATGTTCATAACCATAAACTCATGAATTTCTTAATCATAGTCAGAAAGCCTTCCTTTGCAGTTGGCATGAATCATTTTCAAAAATGCTTAGCAGCTTTAATGTTGAGAGAAGATGCATGGCCATGGGTGTAGGAGAAGAGGGGAGTGGGAGAGAATCCGCATCCCACCAGAGTTTCAGTGCTCTGGGTGGGCAGATTCAAGAGCACTGTGCACACTTTCCACATGGCCCCAGGTAGGCATCCGGCTGTGTGAAGCCACTGACCCCCAAACAGTGGGTGATGGACATGGGGCAGCCTCAGGTACCAGGTTCTCAGCCTCCAGCATCCCACACTGGATATAGTGGAGGAACTGAGAACAGAATAGGGGCCCTGGGGTGGCGTTTGGCCCAGGAGATAAGGGAAGAGGGGGGAGGGGGGAAAGGGGGAGCTTTGGGTGGTTCACACACAGGTAAGAGTCCTTGGTCCAGTCTATGGCCTTCTTGCAGGAGGTTAGACATGGCTTGTTAGGAGAAAGCCTATCCCATCATTCAAGCATGGCAGGCCTTCAAGATCAGAGACAGTCTATGGTTTTAGAGCTTTATTGTAGAAAAGCAGGGAAAAGAGAGAAAGTAGAAAGAGAGAGAAACTGGCCATGGTCACAAGGAGAGGAGGAGGAAGAGAGAGAAGAAAAGCTAGAGAGTAAGAAAGGTAAAAGCTTAGAGAGAGAGAGAGAGAGAGAGAGAGAGAGAGAGAGAGAGAGAGGTGGGAAGGGAACAGAGAGATAAGGAGGGCTAGAGAGTAAGAAAGTTTGAAGAGATCCAGGAGGGGCAAAACAGCCCCACTTATAGTGGGCTTTGTTATCTTGCTATTGCTAATTAACTGTGGGGAGGAGTCTACCCAGAATGCCAGAAGCTTGG
>CACVCL010030500.1:0-47970 GCA_902729485.2 Mus minutoides
TTTTTTTTTTTTTTTTTTTTTTTTTTTTTTTTTTTTTTTTTTTTTTTTTTTTTTTTTTTTTTTTTTTTTTTTTTTTTTTTTTTTTTTTTTTGGTTTTTTGAGACAGGGTTTTTCTTTGTAGTCCTGGCTGTCCTGGAACTCACTTTGTAGACCAGGCTGGCCTAGAACTCAGAAATCCACCTGCCTCTGCCTCCCAAGTGCTGGGATTAAAGGCGTGCGCCTCCATGCCTGGCTCTGGGCTCCCTTTCTTTACCTAAGGTATTGATTTCTCTTTCTCCCTCCTTCCCATCTTCTCTTTCCTTTCTTCCCGCACACTATTTCTCTCCCTCTTTCAGTCCCCTATCTGTTTTCCTCTCTCTCTCTCCCCCTCCGTCTCTCTTTTCTTCCCCTTTCCCTGGCCCATTGCTGCTTATACTTGGAACCCCGAGAACACACTCTGAGGAAGACCAGGCCTGACAGAGATGCCATTGTTGACATTCTAGCTGAGAAAGCTAACAGATCCGCAAATGATAGGAACAGTGGCTTTGATAAGATGGAAAGCCTTCAGGTGATTCTAGCCCTCAGCCTGCAAGTTTTCCAATGGCACCTTCAGATCCTGTACCCTGTCTTAAGTCATTTGTTCTGTGCATGTTTGTATTCATGTGTGGGGGGTAGGTCTGCACACATGTGTATGAGTGTATGTGCACAAGTATGTGGCCCTGTGTGGAAGGTGGATGGTGTCTTCAATAACACTGGCTACCATCTTTAAAACAGGGATTCTCATTAGCCTAGAGCTCATTAGCCTAGAGCTCATTAGCCTAGAGCTCATTAGCTAAGGTAGACTGACTGCTGGGTCCCAGAAATCCTCCTGTCTCTGCTATTCCAGAGCTGAGATTTCCAGCATGCTATCACACCTGACATTTTTCTTTAGGTTCTAGCTATCAAACCCACACCCCCCTGCTTGCAAGGCCATTGTCTTAGCAGCTGACCTGCCTGAGCTCCCCCTAAGCCCTGCCCTGTCAGAACTTCTCTCCTGAGGGACTTACTATTATTATTTAATGCCACTAACTTTAGGGGGTTAGTTATCAACTTTTTGTTTGAAACAGGGTCTCATGTAGCCCAGGTTGGCCTCAAATTTGCTATGTACCTGAGACTGGCCTTGAACTCCTAATTCTCCACCTTCAGTTTCCCATATGCTGGGATTACAGTTACGAACCACCATGGTTGGCTCTGAAAGTCATTTCCTATGCAGACATAGCTTATGTTTTGGCAGGACTCTAGGATGCCCTCAGATCACCTATTCAAGAAGCTATGAGTTTCTGTGTCATGTAGATTTCTGTATTCTGGTCCTTTCCAGGAGGTCATAATTTTCTTGTTTTAATTTTTTTCAGCCATGTACATACCCACAGCTCTCAAGCCTTAATGTATATGCAAATCATGTGATGATGCTGTTAAAATGTAAGGTCTAGTGTAATAGTTCTCAGGTAGATTTGGAAATCTTGTTTTTTCCATTCCTTCCTCTCCCCCCTTTCTTTTTTGATGCATATGCTTGTTGGGGTGTGTGTGTGTGTGTGTGTGTGTGTGTGTGTGTGTGTGTGTAGACCAGAGTATCCTCAGGAGTACAAGCATATGCCACCATGCTTTTTTTCTTCCTCCTCCTCCACTTCTTCTCTTTGCCCCTTTGAGACAATGTCTCCCTATATAGTCCTGGCTGTCCTGGAGCTCACTCTGTAGACCAGGCTGGCCTCAAACTCATAGATCTACCTGCCTCTGCCTCCCAAGTCTCAAACTCAGAGATCCATCTGCCTCTGCCTCTTCAAGATTTGCATCACTGTGTCTAGCTACATTTTTTTATGTAGGTTCTACGGATTGAATTTAGTCATCGTGATGGTAAGACATGTATTTAATGAACTGTCTGCCCAGCCCAGATTTTCCTAACAAAAATTTCTTTCCTAACAAAAATTCCAGATAGCACTGAAGCTACTGGTCTATGAATCACATTTTGAATATTGTATTGTTATATGTACAAAGCAGGTAAAAGAGCAGAGATAATACTTGTTGTAAGTGAGTATCAACCAATTTGTAGCTTTCCTAAATGTTTCATATATACATTAACTTTAGCCCTCAGGATGTTTTCTTCCCTGATAAGTATTATTGTCCTCACATTATGAGGAAGCTAAAATTTATAGACATTAGAGAAATGGTAGAGTCAAAACTTACATGCACAATTTACTACACAACTGGATCCTTCCCATGATGGCTTTCATCTGTGGTTCTTTCTAAGTCTATGGTTGGTTCTCTTAACTATCACTTTCCTTTGAATAGAGACACCTCTGTTCATTAGAACTTTATGGAATGAGAATGTTCTGCAACTATCCTGTCCAACATGGTAGCTGTGTGTATTGAGAAATGTGACTAATGTGTGGGAGGAACTCAGTGATTTATTTTATGTAATTTTAATTGATGGTTCAATTAGCCATTTTATTTGCAACTAGTGACTAGAACTTTGGCTTGTTTTTAGTGACTTTTATGTGGAGTAATGTGGCTTTATGGAAATGACCCTAAGAGGCACTGATATTGTTGTGAAAGACCCTTTGGATGTGTGTGGCGGGTGTGCGCTGTGGGTGTGTGCTGTGGATGTGCACTGTGAATGTTTGCTGTAGGTGTGAGCTGTTGGCATGCACCATGACCACTCCTTACCATACAACAGTGTTTGAAACACAACACACGAGGCCCATTATCTTTACTTCGTCCTGCTTGGTTCCTAAAGCACACTGTTTTTGACATCTTTCTCTTGGTTTCTCTTTAGTTAAGCAGGAGTCGTAATCCAGAGCAGTCTAGAATGGAGAATAAAGAACATCTTTCCACGACCCTGAGGTTTGGGGAAGAGAATGAAAAGGATGCGCTCATGTGCTTCCATTCACTTTGGGGCCTTCGACAATGAGAATTCTTTCAAGTAAAAATACAAGGAACCCTGCCTCATGTGGGTTTAAACCCTAAAGAAGTATATTGTATCACACAATTGGAATCCCAGGGGCAGAGTGGATGGCAGAGGCAGCTGACTTGGTTGCTTAGCAATGCCTTTAAAGCCCTTTATTCTATTTTTTCTGTCCCATGCTTTTAACATTGGCTTTATCTTCACATCAGTAGCAAGATGCAGAGGTGTTCCAGATGGTATATGCTGCTCTGGGAATCTATGTGGAGAAGACTCTCTTTCTTCAGCTCTTTCTTAGAATCAAGGAGAGTTTCTACAAGAGTGTTAATAATTAGAGATTTCTTATGTGTCTTGTTTGTAATGATTAGATCACATGACCACTGAAAAAAAGCAAGAAAGGGAAAATGGGATATTTCCCTACACTAAACAGATACATCGTGGCTTAAGGGTGAGATCAGCCCTTGCATGGGCTTTGGGAAGGGGTAGTTATATATGGATGAAATTGGGGTTCTAGCTAAGAAGCAAAGGAGGAGACAAATCTCATGTCTGCCAGAACATCAAAACTTGAGTGGAGGTTGAGGTGAGCTGTTGTTGAAGCCTCTAGATTAGGAAACGTACTATGGAGAAGGTCAGGGTTGATGACCTACTGATCTAAGCTTCACTGTGAGTGGACCAGTCCCAGGGAACTCCATATCAGCACAGAGCTCCACCTACTGAGGGTCATGCTAACAATATAACATGATGCTTCCAACTATTCCTTCCCCTGGCAAAACATACAGACACCCAGAGGAGATCATCCCCCCCTACCCCCACATACCATGAAAGAAGATAAGAGATGCTAAAAGATACAGTAGGCCAGTAAAGTTCAGAGTAGCATCTCATAAAAATAAAATAAACCAAACTTTATTATGCATGGTGGTGGTGTGTGTGTGTTTGTACCTGTGTGTGTGTGTGCGTGTGTGTGTGTGTGTGTGTGTGTGTGTGTGTGTGTGTGTGTGTGCGCGTGCACATATTTCTTTGCAGGGAATTATAAGAAGTGTGTGAGTCAAGAGAGAAAGAACATTTAAGAGAGTAGAGTTGAATAGTCCTGTCAAGGAGAGAGATATGACAGGCAGAGACAAGTGATCTGAGTGACAGAGGGGATGAGAGGCACACCTTATCTGATGAACTCAGAAACTCTATCAGGAGCATGGGATAAGACACAAACAATGGAAGAAAATGTAATTCATTCCACAAACAGAGCTTTTGAGGAGCAAGGATGAGGAAGCAGGCAAGAAGTCACAAAATGGCTCAAGAAAGGTTGCTCTAAAGGTTAGGCCATGGATACATCCATCTATCCACGGGGGCAACCCATCTCAGATAGGGGTGACGTCAGGGCCACAGAGATACATAGCTCCAGCCTGGATGCACAGACTTGGGTCTTGGCTCTGTTTTGTTTTTGTTTGAATAGGGAGACTTGAGAGCTGCCACTAGGTAATAGAGAAGCAATGACTTAGAACAAGACAATGTTCAGACGTTGGATGGTTCATTTCTTGGAATTTGATGGTTAAAGAGTACAATATTTAAAAAGGGACTCTGGAGAATGATATTTAAGAGAAAAACAAAAAAACTCTGATGTTGCTGAATGTTTGTCACAACTTTATTACCTACTTTAGAGAGGGGAAGGAAGACATTCAAACTTGGGTTGTCTCTAGGATGCATCTCTGAAGGCCTAGCCAGCCACAAGAATGTTCTTCAAATTCATTTGGAATCAGGAACCTTAAGTGTGAACAAAAGCATCCCCATGACACAGTGGCTAGAAGTGCCAAGAAGGTAGGCAAAGGTCAGCTCCAGGATGGTCTTATGAAATGCAAGACTTGGAAGTATCTCTAGAAGAAAGAAGGCTCTTATATTCAAAAATAGGATATCTCACCGTGGCTTGGTGAGATGGCTCAATTGGTAGAGGCAATTTCCAAGCAAGCATGACAAGTTTCATCCTTGGAACTCACAGAGTGAAAGAAGAAAAATGATTCCTGACTCTGCAACTCCTACTCTTACCTCAATACTTATGCAGGATATGCATGATTTTATACACACACACACACACACACACACATACACACACACACACACGTGTGTGTATATGAATGTGTGTATATGTGTGTATATGTGTATGAGTGTGTGTATGTATATGAGTATGTGTGTATGTGTGTATGTATATGTGTATATGTGTGTATGTGTATGAGTGTGTATGTATGTATATGAGTATGTGTGTATGTGTGTGTGTATATGTGTATATATGTGTGTCTGAGTGTGTGTGTGTGTGTGTGTGTGTGAGAGAGAGAGAGAGAGAGAGAGAGAGAGAGAGAGAGAGAGAGAGAATATGTACTATAGATGAATAATGGGTGGGAAGCACCAATTTGCTGCCTCTCAAGGTTTCATGCAGTTCTCTGATTCCAGATGTCTGAGTGGCCATGGTGAAATAACTCTTGCAGTGGTGGATAGATTAGAAATGTAACTGATAGAGACCCAACACATGATGGCATAATGAACCCATAGTTCTTTGAAGAAATGGCTAAAAAGCATGCAATCATCTATGGATGCGGGAAGGGCACAGGTAGGTGAGCAATCACAGGCTTAACCATCATGCCATCACTGAAACTTTCCCAAGTCAGGAAAAGGCAGAATAAAGCTCTTGGGTTTTGGGACAAAGATTCATTTGCAAGCTAGGCAGTATGACTAACTATTTGGTGACATCAGCAGTGAGATGCTGTGAACACATTTGTTTGTTTATTTGAACAATAGGTATTAGGGTCTTGAGTCAATGATAGCACCCAGCATCATGTGATAAGTAGAATAATTAAGGAGGCATTAACTTAATTATCATCACCATCAACAAACACCCACGGAGTGCCTGTCTTGTTTAGGACACCAAAGTTCGCCATTGGAGGATCCAGAAATAAACACCTTTCACCTGGCATCACTTGCAAGACAGCTGAGAAAGAACACAGCTACAGATGTGCTGACACAGCTATTTTTCCGAGGAAGTTTTTCCAATCTTGTTTCAGGTATATTTTTCTGTGAACTCGTTCACCGAAGTTATTAAGGGGATATGATATACCAGACACTGTGCTCATCTGATGAGGGGAGAGTGTGGCTTCCCAGAAGAGATGAATAGAGATGGTCCCACTGTAGGAGAACAAAACATCCACCCAACAACAGGACAAGGACTAAATGGAGGATATGCTAATCTGTATGTATGAGAGTATAGAGAAGGGAGCTCTCTTCCTATAAGTCCAGGGAAACCTGTCCCATGATCTAAGAAAGAACTCTATGGCAGGGACTATATGTCACATTACGCTGTCTTTAGTATAATTTCATCTCTTACCCAACAGAGCACCAGTAGGTACATATTCTTATCTAGTGTTACATACTTCATGGATTCCTGGTAGAGATGCTTCCTGGAAAGGTGATAACCCTCCCCAACCCCACTTTGCAGACCACAGCATCCATCTCCAGGGACCATTCTGATTTTCATGGGAGGGGGATTGCAGAGTTCATGGGAGGGGGATTGCAGAGTTCTTGGTTGCAAGAAGGACTTAGTTACCAGTGAATGACTCCTCGGGAGAAACCAGAAAGGGAGAGAGAGTCAACACCAAGTTGACCCAGTTAAAAGTTTGGCTAAGGTTTAGGGCTTGAAAAGTGCACAAGGTTTGTGAGTTCCCATGTGCTGCATTAGCTTTTCCTGGGGAGATGTGAAAAATGTCTGCTTAACTCAGAGTACGCACCAATGGCAGCCCAAAGAAATGATTGTACCCAAATCTAACTTGGTGAACAATTAAGTGGGCTCAAGTGGAGCATGGGTGAGGAGTATCTGTCAGGCTATGGACAACTTCCGAGTAGCCATACCACACACACACACACACACACACACACACACACACACACACACACATCCTGTACCTTCCAGCAATCAACTGCCTGTATATATCCTGGGGGAAGAGGAAGGGGGAAAAGGGCCTCCAGTGACTTCTTCGTTGACCCTGAACTAAGAGCCCCTTGTATGTTCTCCTAAGCCTGAACTCCTATTGTAAGAGAATCTTTAGGGAGTACATCTTCTGAGACCCCTCCTATAAGTAATCATAGCTGTTATCATGTAATGTCTACAAGACATATTCTGTGTTTCAAATCCATTGAACTTGATGTTGCAGAGGATACAAAGAATCCCACATACTCAGAGGCTGAGGCAGGATGANCCCTTGTATGTTCTCCTAAGCCTGAACTCCTATTGTAAGAGAATCTTTAGGGAGTACATCTTCTGAGACCCCTCCTATAAGTAATCATAGCTGTTATCATGTAATGTCTACAAGACATATTCTGTGTTTCAAATCCATTGAACTTGATGTTGCAGAGGATACAAAGAATCCCACATACTCAGAGGCTGAGGCAGGATGACCACAAGTTCAAGGCCAGTCTGGCCAATGTAGAAAGACCCTGCCTGAACAAGTCAAACAACTAACAACAATAAAATGGCTATTAAAATCTGTAGAGGAAGAAGAGTTGTAAAATTTTGTGGTTCAGTCAGGACTACTTGGGGGGACCTTTGATCAAAACATAGATTTTTTCTAAATAAAACCATTAAAGAGGAGGAATAATAATGTGTGAGCTCTTTGGGCTGTGTGTGAGAAAAAAAAAAACTGAAAATCATTGTCCAATGTTGTAGAACCAGCAAACATGACCCAGACTCCTGACTATAGAGCTATTCTTGCAGGTTACCTCTGAGAAAAGGTTTTTATTAAAAGGGGGGAAATGGCTGGGAAGGAAGATAGAGACCAGACATTCCAGAGACTGGATGGGGAGGCAAGACTTTGGGAGGCAAGAGCATGTGATTTGTGTAGCTTAAGTAAGAGAAGTTACAACAAGTGAATGAGCCTGGAAAGGCCATTTAAGGGGAATGAATGCCAGTGTGCCTTGCAAAGGCAGAGCCTCCAGACCTCCCTTAACCCAACCTTCCTGCTTTTGGATAAACACAAAGATCTACTTTCCTTATTGCTTGGAATATCAAAATATTGTATTTTGTTTAAAAAATAATCACAGCAATGGAAATTTCTAGAATATGATTTTCAGAGCTCATTTTTCAGTGTTGTTGGTTATTTCCTCTCTTTACTGCCTTGGGATACTGCCTGTAGTTAGGAGGTAAGAGAGAGGCCATCACACCTCTATATAAGAAGCGAGGAAGCACAGACGACAGATGTAAGAGCTGTTTCAGAGGAGGAATGAACACAGGCTCTCACAGTGAATTATTGGATGTCCAAGCTGCCTTGACTATAGAAGAATGTATTTTGAATGGGGACACTGTCCTAATCCAACCCCTATCCATAAAGATGTATCCTAAGTACAAAGGAACCCAAGTGGGTGAGATTTAGACCCAATAGCTACTCTGCTAGTCACATAAGGAGCTGTTTTATGTCAAAATGAGGGAATACATGGTTTTCATCTCTACTCCCTCAAAGGGACTAGGCTCTTCCCCAGATGGCCATCGACTCTTATAGCGACTTCTAATGATTGCTGGGCTCATGCTGTACACCACGCACAGCCTGTGGTACTTTGTGTGTACTTCACCAAACCTTACAACTCGGTAAGGTTTCATTATCTTCATGGACTGATGGGGAGACAGCGGCATATAAAGAGGTGGCCTGAGGTCTCATAGTGGATAGAGTAATCCTTAGAATGAGAGTCTGTCTAGCACCAGTCAACCAAAATGGGAAAAGAACAGAGCTGAGTGGTGTAGCCCCTAGTAGAGGCAGGCCTTCTAGGCATCATTAGTATTAGGATTATTAGCATTAGTATTAGTATTAGTATTAGTATTTATTAGTATTAGTAGTAGAGGCAGACCTTCTAGGCATCATTAGTAGTATTAGTATTAGTATTAGTATTAGTATTAGTATTAGTACCCATCCAGGACCTATAGATCCACTACCTCTTAGCAACTCATTTAAATATTGAATCCATTCTTGAATGAAGTCATAGATGCAGGCACCCTCATGATCCAGTCATGGATTCCTAAAGGGCCCATCTCAGAACACAGTTTGTACAGAGAAATGTACTTTGACTCCATAAGCCCTTAATGTCAAAACTATAACACTGAGGGGCAAAAGAGCATGCCTTTCGCTTTTATGATTCAGACATAAGAATTTTGAGCATCATTTAAACATTAATTTTCAAAGTTTAGCAACTTGGGTTGCAAGTGTAAAAGAAATAAGTTATAAATGGCATTTAAATACAACATTCTTTTAACACTAAAAACCAGTTTTTCTGTCCATTGGTATGCTATATACAAGAAATAAACGTACCTTGCCTCCTATTGCAGCCTTTATTTAAACTGGATTATTGGGTCAGGGGGACCTATATAATGCATTCTTGCCTTAAACTTAATAAATGCAATCATTGAAAATTTAATAAACATTCATTTTAAAACCACTTACAGATTATTTATAATAGGACTATAACCTAAATGTCTACAGACAAATTTGCCCAAAATTCTTATGACACACTTGGCTATTGTTAAACTCTATTCTTGGTGGTTTAGACCCTAAATCTAGATGTTAGCATCTACAGGGAGCTCCCTGTCATCACTACATGCTTTGAGAATTCACTGCTGATCAGTAAGAATAAAGTAGGCAAGAAAAAAGACAAGAAGAAGGAAGGGAGAGAGAGGAAGATGGTAGGGAAAGAGAAGGTAAGAAGGGAGGGGAGAAAAGAAAAGAGAAAAAGAAAGGGGAAATTTTAAAAATAAGATTTCTCATTTGCTAGACGTTACCTAAACAACTACAGATGGAAATAGTGGCTCCATTAGTTTCTTTGGTAAAGGCTTGATGGTCTGTCTGCTTCATTTCTGGATAGAAGACCCTGGATCTAATCCTTATGTACTCAGGATTCACTGCACAGAAGGCACGTGAGTATACTGCCCCAAGTAAGGATAAATTGGTGGATGACCCATTAGCTGCAAGGGGTGGTGGTGAACATTTTAAGAATTAAAGCTGTAGGGACAAGCACATGAGCCATTAAGTATAAACCTTTGTATTAGATAAAAAAAAATTCTGTACTGTTTTCATCAAGGTCCAGTGTCGAGAATGAATGGCGAGAGGACAAGTGAGAATCTAAGTACTCAGTGAGACCCAGCATTCAAGGTCAAGAAGCAAGGGCCTGGCGGTTGGCAACAACCTGGTTTCTGAAAGCATAACCTGGAGTATGTAAGAGGGGCTAAAAATAAACCAGTTGTGAAGCATCAGACCCTTTCTGCATCACCTCTTTAGGACTCAACTGTCCTCTTTGAAAAAGTTGGGAATTCACAAGCATCACAACAGACCTTTGAAGATAGAGTGGGCAAGAGCCAGTACCCTGGGATTCAGCATTTGTTCATTTAATAAATATTTTCCATCTAGTATATGTCACTTTACTAACCTTGTGGAATGGAAAGAAAACACAACCTACAGTCCTTACCTTTAGAACTTACTTTAAAGCCTTATTAATTAGGGAGGATGTTGTGAGCATTTAAACAACTAAGGTAAATGGTAATGAAAATGATAATACAAAAATTGTCATGGCTAGCAATGGAGGTTCAAGCCCATACTTATACAAGTGAGGGAGTCAAGAAGATCACAACTCCAAGACCACCCTGGTCTACATAGTGTGTTTGAGACCAATTAGGGGGTATGCAATGAGACCCTGTGTCAACAAAGCAAAACAAAACAATGGAACACGACAGGAGACAATATGAGATTAAGCTCTTGAAGAATGGGGTTTATAAAGCCCCTTATTGTTTAGAACCATCACATTCCTCATCCCAAGGATTATGGAGGTCATAATCCCTTAACACAAGCCTGCTTAACTTGCCAAATGGACTGCTTCATCAAACTGGTCAATCAGGCTCTTTCCTGGAAATTTAAAATTGAAGGACTTTGGTTAGGATGGTTTCCTTTGTAAAAGAGATGAGAACATCTGTAACAGTCATTCTCTACAATGACCAAGTAAAGACTGTTAGTTGCAGAGAAGAAAAAGGATGAGCCAAGTCAATATGATGAAATAGAGACAAGCAGAGCAGAGAAGGCACTCTAGCTCCCCAATGGACTGTCTTCCTGGTTGGAGTCTCCCTGTTACTCAGTTTTCTCCCTTAGAGTCATGAGACACTTATATCTGTAATAGTTCAGTAGGCATCTCACAGGCCTTTATTCCTTAAAATTCTGGGGATTCTGGATCCATGTTTGGGATGCTTTCCTAAGCTCTACCTGCCTGGCCATATACATTACTATACATATGTATATATGTACATATAGTATATACACATACTCCCACCAAAGACTTTTGGTCCTTCTAAATGTTCTCGCTCTCCTCTTTCAGTCTCCAGAGATCCTTCAAATAATTTATCTTACATAAGCATTCTGTAAAATAGGCATTCTCACCTTCGTTTCACAGATAAATTTAACTTGCCAAGCAATATGAACTACTGAGGCAGTGTGACTCCTAAATGCTTTCTCCTAACCACCAAGTGACCCCCTATCTCTTTCGCTGTGGCCTACCAAAAGAAGCATTTCAAAGGATGATCTGCTTACGGGGGAGGTGGAGACAGGAGGATCACTGAAATTTGTTCGCCATCTTGTTTTGCCCATGGCTACATCCAGCCTGCTACCAACTTCTCTAGGAATATTTCTTGACTCTTCCTCTTCATTCTGCATGGATAAGGAAGCCATGTGCTGTAAATGATAAGGGCATAAGCTATAATGACCTCAAATACCCAAGTCATCACATGCAGGACTCCCCGACCCTCAGAGAATAAATGGGAAAGCGACATTGATTAGGTTCAGCCATTGTAGTTTCAGCTTATTGGTTAGAGAAGATGCCAATTTTCCTGCATTGATCTACCAGCAGTGTTCCAAACCTTGGATATGCAGTGGTGGGAGCCTATGATACTTGGGATGCATATAAAGAGCATTTTTATAGCAGCTCGGTCCATGGTTATAGAGATGCAATTTGTTTTATTAATGACAGATTACTCTAGAGATATACTCAGCCCAGTGCCTCTGTGGCTACTAAGGGTATATTCCCACTAGGGTCTTTTCCATCTTCGATGGAAAAGATTCTTTCTTTGGTTTCAGAGATCACTCCTTGAGCTGTAGGGTCATCTCTCTCCTGTAAGGATGGAGACTTTGGTCAGTGCACTAGGGAATTAGGAAGATACAGTCCAGGAAGGGATGCTTAGAGGCCTGGCTCCAATTTACACAGAAACTTCATTTGTCAGCATTGATAGCAAAAAATGTCCTGTCTGTCTGTCTGTCTGTCTGTCTGTCTGTCTGTCTGTCTATCTGTCTGTCTGTCTCTTGGGATATACTTTGTTCATTCCCACCAGTTCAAATGAGAAATCACTGTTGCCAATTTGGCAAACTTCAAGTTTGGGAGAATAAAGGAAATCTTGCCAAAGTGGTTTGATTAAGAATGGACCCTTTTTAAAAAATAGGTCCACTGACGGGTCAAGAGAGTAAGATATATAGATTTACTCCATAGTTTCTTCATGCTATAAAATCCAGACTGAGAGCTGATAAATTCCTATGGAGAAATCACAAAGACTATATAGGAAAAGTTTCTAAATTAATGTTAAGCTTATCATAGTTCAGAGGCCAAGGTTTATTTCAAAATTGAATCTATGGACTTGGGAAAATGAGTTTGCACACTTATCAACGACCATAGCAATTTCCATAGGTCTTAGGAAATCCTCCTCATATAAATTAATTTGGTGAATTTCCACTGCAAAAAGCTCTTTCAATGACCACAAGGACAGGACAGACACAAGGGTTCTAAAAGCCACGCTTTTGTTATATGTCTACAATTTAAATTGAACGATCAAGGTTACTCACCGTGTCTTCAACACACATTGCCAGGGCACTGCTACATTAAAGCTGAAGGACATGAGTGTGGCTGTTGTTTTATGATCTACTCAACTCATATTTCCTGCGTGTCTTGATGCGCTGTGAAGACAAGATGGCTGTCTACCCGGTGCTGGTGAAGTATATTTCTAATATGCTACTACAGCTGCTACTAGAGTCAACTCCATTTTAATGCCCTGCAAGAATGAACTTCGAACCTGGCACACGGTAGGTGTTCAAAATGCTGTTGAAAGAGAATGTGAAGTCTGCAGTCTCCTCCCGGAATAGTAATAGCAACATCGCAGGTTTAACTTCAGTCTGTGTTGCCAGGAAAAGAAGTCATTTTCTTACCTTTACAAGTGAAAAGAATTATCTTCAGAATTTCTCCATTCAGCTAGCATTCACTGGATACTATTGGGCAGTGGTTGTAGTTTCCTGTCCTCCAAAGAGACACTCATGCTCTGACCTCCATCTAACAACAGCATACACTGCCCTCCCCACCCTGTTGCTTTGTTGACTTGGCTAGATGGATAATTACGCAGCTAAGCACCAATGCCTTTGAAAACATCTCCTTCCTTTCACTCAATTATTCCTAGAGGGAAGAGAGGGAGGTAGCTGGTTGGTAATAATGTCAAGGCCATAACAACCCTGATTTACTTGAGTACATGAAATGAAACAAAGTGTTAACCAACTTCTCCTTTGAAATAGCATTGGGTCGGATTAGCTCAGGGGAGGGCATCCTTAGAGGAAGAAGAGCCACTAATCACTGTCTTCAACAATCCAAGTTGAATATCTTATTGTTTAATTATTTTTAATCTTTTGGAAATACAGAACCGCCCCCGGGTATTTTCTTTTCTCTGTCCCTCCTACAGAGCTGCCTGCTCTGAGAGCTGAAGGCCTCCTATGTATTCCTTGAACTGAATCCAAATTCATTACAGATCTACTGTAAAGTAGACATAGATAATGTGGCTGGTGGGGAGGGAGGGGGAGAGGGGAGGGAAGGAGAGCTACCATAATAGTAAGTAGCCAGGGCCAGTTTGAAAAGTTGAAAGGTGACCTTTGACCTTCACATGACTCATAAAGCACTTTATGACTCCTATCCCATTAGCCAAGAATTCTCAAGCTCAACAAAAGGGCTTTTTTAGCTGAAATACCATTTTAACTCAGCCTTACAAGGACTGCTTATTTGGTTTATGTGTTAAGCAAGTCTTCGTGTCTGACAACCTAAGAGTTAACCATCTTGGTTCATTCTATGTCTATTTGCTAAGCTATGTACTTTGCCCAGACATAGAATCAAGTGGGTGCTGAAAAGACCAGATGATTTACTTAAACACATGTTTAAGTAAAGACATGTTTAAGATAGCTAGCTCTCTCTCTCTCTCTCTCTCTTTCTCTCTCTCTCTCTCTGTGTGTGTGTGTGTGGGGGGGGGGTGGGCATAAAGACATAGACAAAAAGAGACACAGGCAAAGGGAGGAGGAGCAATATATGTGACAGGGAGACAGACAGAGACAGAGGGGCGGGGGTAGAGAGAGAGAAGAAAAACTGACTGAGATATCGACTCATAAGACACCCAGAATCACAAATTCTAATAAAGAAAACTATAAGAATCCCTAGAACGAAAGATTTGGGGGACTAAATTTTCTGAAGCTGTTTACCTTTTATCAAAATTTATGTTTTATTTCCTGTGTGCATACAGTGTGTCACAATCATATCCACCCTCCCTTTCTTCACCATCCAACTCCTTCCAAGACCCCCTCACCACATCTCCTAACCTAATGTTCATAATTTTTTTCATTATTTAATTTTAGCCCACTGAGTCCATCTAGTGCTGCCCATATGCCAATAGGTGTAGGACCAGCCACTGGGTCATAGGGAACCTACTTAGCATAGCACTTTCTAATATGCTTGCAGCTTCAATCTTTAACTTGTCCTGAGACTAACAGAGTTCTAGTCATTTTATTTGCCACTATTGACATGCTAGTTGCCTTCTGGGTAAGGACACTAAATGACCACGGAGGCTTTTATAGGAAGCTCAGAACCTCTGTGACCAAGTTGCCTGGACACTGAGCATGTGTAGGACCACAGACACTAGGATTTTTCATTCTACGTTTTATATCTCTTCCTATGTCTTTTGAATTCTTTACTTGCTGAGCCACAAAACATGACTGGATCCTTTGATTCATTGAATCATAAAGTCAGTTAAAAAAAAAAAAACCCACCTTGTTCCCAGTCTGCTTTTCACAGGTGTTGGCAGGTGCTGGGTGAAGGATTAAAAGTTGCTATAAGTTCTTCAATGTGCTCTTCAGTGAGAGATGAGCTCTTAGTTTCCCTGGATGTCCTCTGTGTCTGCTCGACCAATGGACTTCAGTGAAAGTTACAGTATGCCAGTTACTATGGTAATTAGTGATGTGATAGTTACTTGCGATATGTTGTTGCTACATTCTGGGTATGTGAATTTGAATGTGATGATATACAGGAAACTCTTAGAACTGTGAGAAATGGGTAACATGGTGCACAAGAATCTACTATGCTCCTCTAGGCAGGCTTTACTTGGAAAACCTGCATATCTGCATATGGTTCCTGTTCAAACTTCCAAATCTACTGAAAATAGCAGTAGAGCCAGGTGTGGGTTATCTCAGAAGTCAGAGGTTAAGGCTGGAGGATAATAGCTTGGAGGTCAGCCTGGGCTACATAGTAAGGTCCTATTTCAAAAATCAAAAAGGCATGTACATATATGAAATATCACGATTAAACCAATATGGTCCAAAGAGCCACAGCAGTAGTTCTCAGCCTTGCATGTGGGCTCAAGGGAGTGCCAAGAATTGAATACTCCAGAGGTTGTGACTCAATGGACTTTAGTGGACTTGAAGGCTTAACAAGATCTCCAGGTTATTCTCAAGAACAGGACAGAGAAGAACATCATCAGTTATAGGGACAGTGAATTTGGAGTTTTTTTGACTAGGTCTCTACTCTTGTACAAGGTTCTTAAGGAAGAGTAGAAGTTTGTGCTCCGTAACTCAGATTTCTGTTAACCTTGCATGTCGCAGTCAGTATTAATGTCATACAGATTAAAGGAGTTCACTAACCCAAAATACCTCTGCTAGGCCACCTACAATATCTTTCACCAGGCTTTGAAGGTTGGAACCATCATTTGAAAAGGATAGTTCAGCTATTGATGCATTAGAACAAACCTTTTCTAAGGTTTTATTCCTCAAATGAATATATCTTATTAATGATATAGGTAGTCTCTTCACCTTAGAGGTGCTCAAACCTACTTTTTGTCTGATTAAATAAATACTTGCCTTGGGCACAGAAATCACATGGACACTTAAAAAGACTCCAGTGAACTCTATTCTGGGTAGAGAATGGCCACATGCTCCTGAGAAAGCGCATCCTGTCTATGTTCACAGGTCTCTTAGCACTGAAAGTGGGGAGTGAGGAGCACGGAGCACGGAGCAGGATCAGACATGATACACGCAGGGAGCTGCAGTGCATAATCAAAATTAACAACAAACTCAGAGAGAATTACTGTGTTTGCAATTGAATGTGAAGTGGTGTAGTCTAGACTTAGAGTGGTTCAGAAGTATAGTGTGTGTATGTGTGTGTGTGTGTGTGTGTGTGTGTGTGNGAGAGAGAGAGAGAGAGAGAGAGAGAGAGAGAGAGAGAGAGAGAACCATGGGGGACTTCATGAGAAGCATATGGACAGATTCTATGGCATACCTACTGAAATGATTTGGATGAGGTTTATCCACATAAACACTTACATTAAACTTTAGTTCCTCAACATAGCAATGCTGAGAAATGGGGCCCTGAGAAGGGATGATTATCTCTCTTGGCAGACTGATTTCATGAGAACAGGTTGTGAAACAGTCCGTTTTTTTGTTTGTTTGTTTGTTTGTTTGTTTGTTTAACCACCCTCAGGCCCGTGGCATACTGGCTCCTCATTGCCATCCAAGCTGTCACGGTGTGGCTCCCACCATCCTTACTGTAATGCAGCAGAGACTCCTGCTAGAGGCTGATCTCAAACTTCTCAGCTTTCAGAACTACAAGATAAATAAAGGCTTCATTGTAAATTTCTTAGGACACCTCAGATGAACTAAGAGGATGATCTTGTGGGAAAGGTGATTAGCATGATCGTCATTTGGGTTATGAAGAAAGATGGCTGTGCCTACACTCCTCAGTGATTAGGAAACCCACATTCTTGAGACCATCACAACCAGAAGGGATGCTTTATTTTGACTACAGTATCTCTATCTACTTGTCTTGCCTGTTTCTATAAAAAAGGTTTGGTGCGAGCTTCATTAATCCCATCTAGCTAATAAACTTTCTATTATGTGAGTTTGCTGAAGTATATGAAAAGTATATGAAAAGTTACAGTGTCACAACTTGCCATATGAAAAACCCCACAGCTGTGTGCATGGCCCTTCTGGGCTCCTGTCTTAACCATAACACATCCTTTTCCTCCTGAACCTCTTTGGTCCACCTAGATTAGACTTCTATCTATTCAAAGATCAGCTCAAGCCTCAACCCCCTATTTGTTTGTTTGCACTTGGTATCCTAGCAAGAATTCATTTGTTATGCATTTCTTTGTGTCCTAACTGCACTCATAAAACCATTATATTCTAGGTCTTTGTGTCCACGACCATCAGGATAGAGTCATCTTTTTTCTCTGTGCTTCACCACTCCTGGATTTCTCTCTTCCAGCTCCCACATATATATTTTTTTCTTGTTTTTTTTTGTCATTGATTTTTTTTATTAGATATTTTCTTCATTTACATTTCAAATGCTATCCCAAAATTCATCTATACCCTCCCCCTGCCCTGCTCCCCTACCCACTCACTCCCACTTCTTGGCCCTGGCATTCCCCTGTACTGGGGCATATAAAGTTTGCTAAACCAAGGGCCTCTCTTCCCAATGATGGCTGACTAGGCCATCTTCTGCTAACATATGCAGCTAGAGACATGAGCTCTGGGGGGTACTGGTTAGTTCATATTGTTGTTCCACCTATAGGGTTGCAAACCCCTTTGGCTCTTGGGTACTTTTTCTAGCTCCTACATTGTCCCCAATGTGTTCTATCCTAGAGATGACTGTGAGCATCCACTTCTGTATTTGCCAGGCACTGACAAAGCCTCACAGGAGACAGCTATATCAGGGTCCTTTCAGAAAAATCTTTAGCTAAAGGGAGACACTAGCAAGAAATCAGCCAACAACAGGAAGTTGAGATATTTCTTAGCTTCCCCTTGTCTGGTTGCTTTGGGGTGGGGTGGGTATCTGGATCTATATACCAAAACCCATAGCTCTTTCCTTTGAGACAACCTTGTACCTGTAACTACCCCCCCCCACACACACTCAGTTCCGCTAATGTAGTAGCAGTTTTCACACAGCTAGTCATGAAGTATTACTCAGCCTTTCTTTTTTTTTTTTTTTTTAATTTATTGAAATGCTGGACATACCCTTAGGAATAGTCTGTAATTTATTTTCCAAATTACCAAATTAAACCAGATCGCCTGTATTCTGCAAGACCCTGATGGATAGATACATCAAGTTTGCAAGTAGATAAGGAACTTTCTGTGACATTTATAATCAGACATTTGGTGTCTTTACTACATGATGACTCTTGAACTTCTTCACTGAACTGTTAGACCAAGGCTGGTACCAAGAGCAGGGACTATTCCTGAGCCCCCTGCCCCCCACAATGGCTTAGGTGTAAAGTTTAGATGCCATGCTCATTAACTGAGTTCACAGGGACAAATCAATTTGGACCAAGAAAGCACTAACACGAAGTCTATAGTAGCTTGATGTCCTTACCCTCATTAGCAGAGGATGAAGCATTTAAATAGAAACTCGAGGCAAATATAGAAAGCCAATCCTGATTGTCCAATTTAATCAATGATGAGTGTTTGCATTGTCTATGGCAAGTAAAATTACAAAGTAGATGCCCAATGAATGCTTGTAAAATGGAATTCAATTGGATGATTGCTCAAGCTGCAAGCTCTTTGGAGCATTGACCTGAAACCAGAATTGAATTCCTATTTGAATCAGCCAGAGTGTCTAGCCCAGAGCTTACATCACCATCTATGCAGTGGTTCTCAACTTGTGGGTCACAACCCCCTTGCCATACCTCTATCCCCCCATATTTATGTTACTATTCATAACAGTTGCAACATTATACAGTTATAAAGTAGCAACAGAAATAACTTAATGGTTGGGAGTCATGACAATATGAAGAACTGTGTTAAATAGTTGCAGCTTTAGGAGCATTGAGAACCGCTGAATCCATACATTCTTTGGAGTTTTCTGAATGCACAAAGCCACCACTCCAGAGTCTCTCTGCTTCAAAATGGGGGTAGCAACGCACTTTTAGGTATTTACCAAATTATAATAGCGACTACACAGAACTTTCCGGTGAGTAGAAACTGGCCGAACTGAGCCGGGACTGTAGTACATTTAAACGCTACTATCTGTACAGAATCTCTCTGGTCTCCCTCTCTGGCAAACGCCCAGGTTTGCATAGACTGCTCTTTTTGAGCCCCTAGGCAGAGTCTGGGTGGGGGACAGCTGCCGTAGATTTTCAGAGCAGTTCTTGTGGATGAAAGCGAAGCCCCTGACTTGTGTGCCCAGGGGCTGGGATCAGAACTCCTGGCCTGAAAGAGGGGCTCTGTTGAAAGAACAGTAGGTCTCCCTGTTGGACCGGCCAGTGGGATTTTTTTTTTTCAGTTTGCACCTGGTGTTGGGCGGTGGGAGTTTATGAAAATCCACAGAGGGGAATGTTTCCGAGTTGAATAACAGAAGGGCAAAACATTGAATGGCAGATCTTTGGAACCGTGAAAAGCACAGACTCCGGTCTGTGGAATGGAGACTTGGGTCTTTACAGAGGAGAGCCTTTCATGCGGCCTGCGGAGGCCTGGACTCCGTGCTGCAGGAACAGCTGCACTGGAGCCCTGCTGATGCCTTGCCCAACAGCTTTTGAAAGGGGACCGAAAGCCATCCAGTGGGAACTAGAGCCGAGTGCCCTTTCCATCCTCTCCTTCAGAGTCAGGACCTACCAGCCCACTCCATATCCAAAATTAGTATTCACTGACAAGTCTTCCTGTCCCAAGCTGAAAATCTTTGGCACTTTCTAAACCCATTTCTTAGAGCCTTGTTATAAAATATGCATGTTTCCAAAATTTATCTTTTCATAGTATAAAGTAATAAAACTCATTACAAGCTCCACATATCAAATGGCACTGAAGGGAATAAGCTAGAAATCAAAAGTCACCTCCTAATTTTACTCCAAAATGACCCCCATCAGAGATTGGAGGACATTCTTTCAGATCTTTGTTCTCCGTCTATATATCAAATTCCAAGGCAAGCATCTCAACACCATAACAAGCAAATACTGGAACAATGTTCTTGGGTGAATTGTTTATATTTGTTGGTATTTGTCACATTTCTCACCATTGGGACAAAGCAACTTCAGGAAGGGTTTATTTTGGCTCCCAAATCCACAGCCCAGCCCATCCTGGCCGGGTGTCCTGGTGGCAGGAGCATACAGCCCCCTAGTCAGGAAGCGGAGAGCAATGAAGTGTGCTTCGACAGATTCTCCTTTTTATTCAGCCCAGGATCCCAGCCCAGGGATTGCCACTGGCCACTTTAAGGTAGATCTTCCCACCTCACTGAATCTCCTTAAGAGAGATGCCCAGAGATTTGCTTCCTGGTTGATTGTAGATCCTGACAGGTTGACAACCTCAGAGTTAGACATCCCCATGGTCCATAGAGGTAAACATAATTTCTGAGAACTGGAATGACCTCACTGGTGGCCTCTGCCAAGCTGGGGGTTACATTCGTGGTTAGTTTCCTTGTTTTAATAACATGGCCTTGAACTGGTGATCTTTCTGCATTTACCTCCTGAGTGCCAGTGTACATCATAATGGGCAACGTGTCAGAAGACCTGCAGATGGCTTGTTCTAACTACTAAGCAGGACTGGTATAAGGGAACTCTGGAGGGAGAAATCAGTGTGAGGTAGACAGAGTGGTTGAAATTATGATTTTTATTTTAGAACTGGGTCCCAAACTAATGATTAAGAAAATTGTACTGTAAACCCAGACGATGCAGAAAAGCTTCATTTAGATTCATTTAAATGCCCTGCAATGTGCTATAGACAGGTTTATTCTGGTCCTAGACATCTAAGGGTCTCGTTGGGTAAGGATTCTGCCCCCATTACTCATAGATTCCATTTCTAACATAACCATTTATTCCCAGGAAGCTTTGTCTCAGTCCCAGCCTTGTTCCTTTGGGATTCTGCTTAACTGTTCTTGAACTCATCAGTGAGCTGAGGCAGGTTGAAGTTTTTAGTAACCTGTGATGTTAACAGATACAAGGACTTTGGAAAGGCACATTGGACATTTCAGGGGCTTAATAAGGAACTGGAGGGGGTACACAGAGAGATAATGATAATGAAATAATCTGAGCTGTTAATATGCCTTAAAAACTGTACTTTTTATGTGTTTAAATTTAATGTAATTCTGCCTTGACTTCAGGAGTTCAGTATATTAATTATCTCCAGTCAACAGATGTATAAATAGACACTCAAAAAGGTAAAATCATGTATCCAAATTTATCTAAAACTTCACTTAAAGCAATGGTTTTTAACCTGTGGGTTTCTATCCCTTTGGGGGTCAAATAACCCCTTCACAAGGGTCATATATCGGATACCCTGCTTACCAGATATTTACATTACAATTCATTACAGTAGCAAAATTATAGTTATGAAATAGCAACAAAACTAATTTTATGGCTGAGGGTCTCCAAAACATGAGGAACTATGTTAAAAGGGGCAGAGCATTAGGAGGGTTGAGAACCACTGGCTTAAGGAGTTCAGATCTAAAACCAGGCTGCTCTCCTTGGCGGCCTTAAGCATTATGTGTCTCTGCTGCTTCTTGGTGCTATGGAGGCATTTCTTTCCAATCCGGTTCCCCCAATGTCTGGGAAAGGATCTTAGCCCGGGTTGCACACTGAACGTGCTAAGGAGTTTTGAAAACAAGCCCATGCCCAACTCCCCCAGTAGAGATCTCAGTTGAGCAGAGGTTGAGGCTAGAACTTCCTTGTATTCTTTCCTTAAATTCTTCCAATGTGCTTTACGTAACCTTGCAGCATTTCACTTAACAAGTAGGTTTTAACGCAAAGCTCCTGTAGGAAGGTCTCTTTCCCTTTCTCTTGCACTTGGAGGAGATTTCATATCAGCTTGGCCTGGATTTCAGCATAATTTAAGCATCATAGAAAAGTTGCAATCAGTCTGGACAGCCTCCGTCTTCTTACTCAGGTAATTTGTAGAGTCCTTGAGGGCAAAAACATATCTTCTGAAGCTCCTCCCTTCTTCTGAATATCCTGCATAGTGCTGTATGTGTAGATGCAGGAGGAACTTGGGCTGGGTTAGCAGCCAAACTGCTCTGGGATTTGGAACCTGGGAGGGAAGTATGCAAAAAAGTAAATACGAGCAAGGAAGAAAAAAGGTCACACCCTGGTTGTCCTGGTGAGGTGAAAGTTTAACACACCTGGGTAGTAAGAGCCATTCTGGGGTCTTTTTCATGTGACATTGTAGTTCAGTTTGCTTCAGGTGGCAGATAGTAAGTCTCTACTCACATGTTGAGTTGGGTCCAGTGAGAGAGACATAGAGCCATGCTATAAATAAAGTCCAGGAGAAAGAGAAGAAAATCATATGGAAGAGAGTGGCTTGAAGAAGGTTGCTTTTAGGGACTTTGGGGAAGTCCCACCTGAGGCAGGGGACCTGTAATACTGAAACAGGTGGCTCATACTTGGGAATTCAAGAGAATGTTCCCTGGAGTAACCCTAGGCTTGACCATTCAATTGGTCTGAGATTTTTGCACCCTCTGTGTTTATTGCAGAACTATTCATGATAGACAAAATATGGAAACAGCCTTGGAGCCCATTAACAGATAAGCAAATGATAAAAAATATGGACACACTGGACTTTTGTTCAGCTGTAAAAATGAGATTATGTCATTTGAAGAAAAATTAATGGAACTGAAGAGTGTTCTATTCTATAAAAATAAGCCAAATTTATACAAGTATCATGCACTGTCTCCTAAGTAGAATCTAGATTTGCATACATACATATACAGACATATGTGTGGATAAATAAAAAAAAACATGGGCAATCAAAGGAGAACAGGAACTAATTGAGGCAGGGGTTAGACTATAGCAGGGAGGAAGGCAGAGCAGGGTTAGATAGTGGGCATGACTGTCAACTGAAAGTATTGATAAATATACATAAGATGACATTTAAGACTCAGCATTTTGTATTCTAATGAATGATATATCTTGAAAGAAGAAGAAAGCCAAACACGACTGGCCTATGTACTACAAGAACAGAGAGGTCAGTGGGGTCCAAGGCAGTGAGGAAGGAGTCGAGTAAGGCAGCAGCAAAGGCTGTCCCTGATGCTGAAAGTGTGAGACATCCCAGTATGACGAAAGGGTTTCATTGGGAGCATGGAGCTTTGGAAACTCCAGGGAACCTGATTCAAGCTCCATTCAGTTGACGAGGCAAATGCATGCTCTGTGGACTGCTCTGGCCATAGCAGACGTTTGGAGAGAACCCTGCAGGAAGTTCCAATTGTGAACTCTTGGGTTGGAGAACTTAGTATCTGGGGTTCTGGCTTTCTAACACATCTCTTGAGGGAATGTCAAAAATGTCAAAATGGTAGGATATAATGTCAAAATACTGATTCTAGGAAATCATGGCCCACTAACTATTTATACTTTAAACATTTTTTCCTTTCATAAACTTTGATCTCCTTGTTGGGGGAGAAGGAGGCATGTCTTTTAAATATTAGTCTAAAAGTAGTTTTCTTAAGCTCAAAGCTAGAAGGTTTTAACACAGAATTCTACCAGACTTTCAAAGAAGAGTTAATAGCAATATTCCTCAAAGTAGTCCACAAAATAGAAATAGATGGAACATTGTCCAATTCATTTTACTCTAATACCCAAACCTCATAAAGACTCAACAAAAAAAGAATTGCAGATCAATTTTCCTTATGAACAAAGATGCATAATTACTCAATAAAATACTTGCAAACCAAATATAAGAATGCATATGAAAGATCAACTATTTATGATCAAGTAGTCTTCATCCCAGAAATGTAGCTATGGTTCAAAATATGAAAATCGATAAATATAACCTACCATATAAACAAAATGAAAGAAAAAAAAAACACATGATCATCTCATTATATGTAGAAAAGGCTTTTGACAAAATCTAACATTCCTGCATGATAAAATTCCTGGAGAGATTAGGGATACAGGGGGAAAACCTGAACATAATAAAGGCATTTTACAGCAATTTAATCAAATTTAATGCAGAGAAACTCAAAGCAATTCCACTAAAATCAGAAACAAGACAAGGTTTTTCACTCTCTCTGTATCTATTCAATATAGTACTTGAAGTTCTAGCCAGAGCAATAAGAAAACTGAAGGAGACCAAGGTATACATATTAGAAAGGAAGAAGTCAAAATATTATTTGCAAATAATATGATAGTATACATAAGTTAGCCTAAAAATTCCAATAGAGACCTCCTATAGCTGATAAACACTTTCAGCAAAGTGGCTGAATACAAGATTAACTCAAAAAACAAAAATCTGTAGGCCTCCTTTATACAAATGACATACTAAGAAAGAAATCAGGGAAGTAATACCTTTCACGATAGTCTCTAACAATATAAAATATTGTGGGGTAACTCTAGCCAGGCAAGTAAAAGACTTGCATAACAATAATAATAATAATAATAATAATAATAATAATAATAATAATAATAATAATAAAACCTTCATATCTTTGAAGAAAATATCAGAGGATGGAAAGATCTCCGATGCTCATAGATCGATAGGGTTAATAAAGTAAAAGTAGTCATCCTACTGAAGGTAGTCTAGAGATTCAATGCAATCCTCATCAAAGTTTCAACACAATCCTTCACAGATCTTGGAAGGACAATTCTCAGCTTTATATGGAAAATTAAAAAATCTCAGGATAGCTAGAACAATCCTGATTAATAAAAAGAACTTCTGGAGGTATCACCATTCCTGAATTCAAGCTGTACTAGAGAGCTATATTAATAAAAACCACATATTTTTACATAAAAAGAAAGAAGTTTATCCATGGAATCTAACAAAAGACCCAGACATAAAGCTACACACCTATCGACACCTGATTTTTATAATAAACAATGGAAAAAAGGTACCATTTTCAACAAATGGTGTTGGTCAAACTGGATGTCTGCATGTAGAAGAATGCAAAAAGATCCATATTTATCACTCTGTAAAAAACTCAAGTCCAAGTGGATCCAAGATCTCAACATAAAACCAGATACACTGAACCCAATAGAAGAAAAAAGTAGGGACTAGCTTTGAATGCATTAGCACAGGAGATAATTTCCTAAACAGAACACCAATAGCTCAGGCACTAAGATCAATAGTAAGTGTGATCTCATGAAACTGGAAAACTTCTGTAAGGCAAAGAACACTATCATTTAGACAAAGAAGCAGCCTACAGAACAGGAAATAATTTTCACCAACTCTACATCCAATAGAGGACTAATATCCAAAAATATATAAAGAACTCAAGAACCTAGATAGCAAACAAGCAGACAATCCAATTAAAAAAACAGAGGACAGATCCAAACAGATAATTCTCAACAGAGGATACTCAAATGGCTGAGAAATACTTAAAGAAACATCCTTAGTCATCAGGGAAATGCAAATCAAAATGACTCTGAGATTCCATTTACACCTGTCAGAATGACTAATATCAAAGACCCAAGTACCAGCAGATGCTGGTGAGGATGTGCAGCAAAGGGAACACTCCCCCATTGCTTGTGGGAACGCAAATTTGTATGGCCACTTCAGAAATCAATATGGCAGTTTCTCAGAAAGTTGGGACTCAATCTACCTCAAGGCCCAGCTATACCACCTTTGGGCATATATCCAAAGAACTCTGCATCTTACCACAAGGATGTGTACTCAACCCACATCTGTCACGGCCTGGGTAAACAAAAACTAGAGACTAGATAGCCTAGGAAGAACCAGGGTAAAACCAAACACTACTGGTCTAAAAATAAAAACCAAAAACAAAATAACAAAACAACAGAAAGAGTAAGTTGTTTCAGTGCCTTATCTATCACCATCAGAGAGTCTTCCTTCAGCAGCAGATGAGAAAAGATACAGAGATGAAAGCAGCAAGCACGGGGCTTACACTGGTCTGGCAACTATGGCCTTCCTATTACAGAATTTATTTCCTAATAATTCATCTATCTTCTACCCACTACGGCCAATTTCTTATTCTTATGCTTGCTTGACATGATAAGGCTAATTGGCCTCAGTATTCTTTAAAACATCTTTTATCTATTTGCATTGGTCTGCACCAGGTCCTCTGCATATATACTATAGCTATTAGCTTAGTGTTTTTATGGGACTCCTGACTCTGACAGCAAGTGGGTCTCTGACTCGTCACTGTTCTTGGGTATCTTTTCCTACCATTGGCTTGCTATATCTACTTTGATATGATAGTATTCGTCTCATCTTTTAATATTTTATTATATTTTATCTTGTCCTGTTCAGTTATCTCTTAGAAGCCTGTTCTTTTCCAGTGAGAGACGGAAAGGGAATGGATGCAGAGGGGAGGGGAGATGAAAAGAACTGGGAGGGAAGGAGGAAGAATGATCAGGATAATTGTATGAGAAACAAATCTATTTTCAAAAACTTAAAGCTAGTTCTTTTTAATGTATAAAGAACTTGGAAGTTGCTGATTTTTATGGCAGCCCAAGGCTACCTTATAATTCTTGAAGTAAAATCATTCTATCCCATGCTAGATATTCCACATAAATCTATTGGAATTTTCAACCTATTTGTCTAGAAGATAGACCTTCTTAGGAATATCTTCCAAGTAGGTATCCTCTGTCCATGCTCACAAGATGTTCTGGCGTCTTTATAAATATCGTGAACATCATAAGAAGTCATGGGGGTGAGGGCGTGGTGGGAGATAGGAATGACATCAAAATAATCTGGTTATTTATCCAGCCTGCAGAGTCTGGCAGACTCAGCAGCGTCCACACCCTTTCAACAAATATTTGCCTTGAATTGTCACTCTTGTTAAACTAGTATCTTAGCAGTTCCTGGTTGCTTCTGGAAAGTTCAGTCCACTAAGACATTACTTCTAAAGTACAGGGGTGGCAGCAGGACAGAAGTGTAGAGTGGCCTTTGGGTCCCCAACACCAGAGGTTATATCTGCCCACCCCCTTTTCATTTCTCAGTCTAATGTAAGGTGACACTTAAACTGGGCCCCAAAACAGGGCTCTTTTACCCTACCCTTCTAGTCAGGCTGCTGGCCCCCCCAAGTATCTTCCATCTAGAAAATCAAGGATGGCTTGTATTTTAGGTTGAATTTAATTCAGATTGGGAAATGCTTTTTTCCCTTGCCCCCAAGCCGGTAATGAAGTATGTGGAGGGGGAATAGTTTAACTCCTAAGGGAGGGACCTGTGCTACTTCCCTGACTCAGATAACCAGTTAGGTCAGTTTCTGCTGTAGGGGTGGTTGTGCCAACCTTTCTAGGTTCCCTTGGTCAAAGAAACAATTTAGAACCTGAAAGTGTTGATCAAGACAAATGCCTCAACTTTGATTCGCTAAGAATGAATAAATTCGAAATTCAGACACACTTTGAAATGCTAACATACTTAAAGGTGAAGGGGAAAACATTTGGCAGAACACATCTGAGGAGCAGTTGGCAGCCACATAGCGTGCTTGACAAATAGCCAGACATCATTTGCCAAACCTGAACATGGCCAGCTTTTCTCATCTCCACATTAAAGGAACATTAAGGTCTTTATCTATTGGCCTGAACCTATTGAAGAAAAGAAATTTCAGAGTTGGGACTAATGTACCTTTCAAAAAATGACCTCCTACTGCCTCATCATTTCTGAAATCTCAGTGTGCACAATATTCAATAATGCACTGGTATGAAGTTTGCAAATAGGTAAAAGATGTTTTAAGGAGTACTGGGGCCAATTAGCCTTATTATGTCAAGCAAGCATAAGAATAAGAAATTGGCTACATTGGATAGAAGCTAGATGAATTGTTAGGAAATGAATAAATAAGCTAGATGAATTGTTATGTAATAGGAAGGCCGTAGCTGTCTTATGATACAAAACAACATCCCATGAGACCCCTACCATCCCATAAGTCCCAAGTGGTCCACCCTAAATACACCAACACATGAACAACACTAAATGGACTAGGTATGTTATATATGCATATGTATAAAACAATAGATAGTACATACATAACAAAAACAGTTACAGAAGAAGTTATAAATCCAAGATGAAGGGAGGTGGAATTGGGGGGGGGGATCTGAAGAGTAGAAATAATATAAACACAATATACTCATCTATAAAGCCTAGGTATTACATTTTACTCTTTGTAGATGGCATTTATAAGCCTTCTCCACACTCCCAACATGAGAATTATTTGGGCAATGACATAATATTCTGAATCTCGGGTCCCTATGCAAAGACATAATATAGACAGCCTAAATATCTGACTGTTAAAGGTCCCTATGGGTCTCCTACCATTTGAACAGAATGTTTTGCCTAAATTTAAGCATATCATAGAGCCCTATAGTAACTATGAGGGTTAAATGGTCCATTCTCAGATATGCTAAGAGGAGGGAAACAGTATTGCTAGTTAATAAGACTATGCAGAGTTCATCAATGCTGCCAACCATCTACTTTGCCCATGTGAGACATAAGATAATACATGAGAACTTATTACCTACCACATATCATCCCAATACTCTTCATATACTATAATTACTTGTGCCTTTACAGTAACCCCCAGTTGGTTTTCAGCTAAGTGATTGCTGGTTTCAGGTAGTTTTGGAAGGTACCTAACTTCAATAACAAACATCCTGGGAGTCTGATCGTCACCACATAATAAACAACTTATTTCTTGTTAGTATCATAGCCCCTACTATGATTGGCAGACATTGAGAGGAAAGCATCGCGTGGGAAGTTTTAGGAGCCAGCCCAGCGATGGCATAAGCATTTGGACTCACTTCACTGGGCAGAACTTTACATAGATGCAAAGGGAGAATGGGAAATGAGGCTTTCAGTTGGTCCCAAGAGGGAGAGAGAATTGGGATGGCAGACATGTAACAGTGTCTGTGCCATACACAGGTCCCTGATTTTCCAGCTGAGGAAATCAAATTGCCAGAAGGCTCAGTATCCAATATCATGAAGTTTGCCTTTTCTTATCACAAGAGCAAAGTAGAATGGGAATTAAAACACAGGCAGAAATAGAGGAGAAGGTTCAGCCAGTGGAAGGCATGCTGCACATGTCTAAGCACTTGAGTTCATTCTCCAGCACCTCTGTAAAAAAACAAAAACAAAAATGGGGCATAGTGTTGTGCAGCTGCAGCAATGGGGAGACAGACCAGATACCCTACAGCATGCTGGACAGTCAGTTTGGCTAACGCATTGAGCCCCAGATTCTGACAGAGACCCTGTCTCAAAAATATAATAGAGATAGAGGAAGACAGCTGACGTTGACATCAGGTCTCCATAGAGCACACATATCAATGAAAGCAAGTCTGTACACGTGTAGACACATCCACATGCACACACACATGCACACAGATCTTATCAAATCTTATTCCTCGGCTCAGGCCCATGTTTGGAATCACGCACGTATCTCTACCACTCTTGAACTATAACTCAGTCATCACAAATGAAGCTTGGCAGTTTCATCCCAGGTCTAGCCTAGGGTATTATTTATGTTCTTTAAACTGAGTACGGAAGGCCATTTCAGAATCTCGAAAGGAGAAGTCGGGATTTCCAACAAAATAAGGTTGTAACATCTGTGGCAACATTATATTTTACTTTTCCACACCCTCATATTCTTTCCCAGTCTCAGACTCAGACCCACCCTCCCAGTTATTAACCATGCCTACAGCTGCCAGGACACCCACTCAAGAAACAAAAGACGAGACTGCAATAAAGCATTGGCAGGGCTTGATAAGGTCACAGGGAGTCCAGCGAGCTGATATCTGCCTGCACCTGGATTGGCTCCTTTCCTTTACTGCCTGGTTATGAATATCAAGTCATGAGCTATGACCGAGTTCAGCTCAGCTTCATCGCTGGGCCCTTCAAGAGCGGGATGCTAATTACTTTCCTTCTCTGCCCCCCTCCATGTCTCAGGTGTCTGAAGACATCTGATACTGACGTGCAGCAGTATTACTTTCCCTTGAAGTCTCAATGACAACCGTGGCCTGGCCTGGTCAGACCCTTGGAAGGCTCCTGAAAACTGCCTGTCAGATGTGCACACATCAACACACCACCTGTTCTGGCAAGAAACCAATTTTCTCTATTCTCTATTTCTTCCTCCCTTGGGAGATGGGCCCGCCTTTGGCATCTGTCCCCACTTACCCTGCTTCACACACTAGACAAAGAAATCACTTTGTTTCTCAAGCTGTCTCTCCTGCTTCTGTTTAAAAAATAATAATAATAGAAATAAACTGAAATTACTTGTGTTCTCTCTCAGTAGGCATGCTGGCTCCTTTCTTGTTTTCTTTTCTTCCCTCCACTCTCCATCTTTACACCTCTCCTTCTGTGCTTCTTTGCTGTTCTCGCTCTAGTTCCTTTTATGCTCCCCTTAGTTGGTTTTATGTGGCGCTCCATTTCTGCCCCCTTTACTGTCTTTGATTGTAGGATAGAAGTCACTTCAGTAATCTAAGATGCTTTCATTTCCATGTTATCGCTGCTGTTCTGGAATCTCTTGCAAGGTATCTGTGGGCTTTGCTTTGCTTCCCTCCTAGTAGCACTTACTATGGTATAGAGGACATGAGTGGGTAGAACGGACAACACTAAAACGTGACCTCATTTGAGTATGCTGTAAGAACCATTGTTGGTGGTTCTTAAAAGGACACAGGACTGCCCTCTTCCCCCCCCCCCCCCGGCAAGGTCCACTCACTGCTGCTGCTTCAGATGTGATTTCTTATCGGTATGGCAGAAACAGATTCCAAGGTCCTGTGATCTCACTGAAGGGTGAGTAAGATCCATGGATTCTCTTCCTCCTACAGAACTGTCCTGGGACCTTGAGAGGGTCAGAGTTGAGAGGGCAAAGAGTACAGAAATTTGGAGACTGGAAGTTACTTCTTCATTCGATGCCTCCCATTTTAATCAAATCGTCTGAACTCTATGTGCTTTTGTAGGTGCCTTTACTAAGAAGGCAATCAGTAAAACGATAGAACCCGAAAATGTAGGCTTCTAAGAAACATCCAATAAGTGGTTCATTTAAATCATTCTTTCAAGGAAATACAAGCGACAAATTCATGAACTTGGGTTTGTTTCCTATGATGTTTTAGGACCACTCCCTGCCTTCTTCCTGGTCATTCCTCTTGCCAAACTCTCAGCCAGTCCTTTACGAAAAGCCTTCCAAGTAAGCAGTGCTTCCATCTGCCTGATATGTTTCCAGTAGAAGAACTTTGCTGGAGCCAGGGAAAGACAAGGTATGAGGGTCTGTGGTATGCTACAGATTTCCTGACCCACACTCCTCTGTTCTCCACAAGTCACCTTGTCACAAATCAGTATTGTACTTCTGCAAGTTGTTGGGATGGAACCCACGAGCTCAAATCCTGACCCTACCCCAGTTAGCTAAGTGATTTCCACAGGAGCCACAAGATTAGTCATCTTTCTAAACCAGGGTGTTGTGTGCAAGTGAGTGTGTAGGGGGGTGAGGGGTGGCTTCCACAAGGAAATCATGAGAACATGTCATACAGAAACTTACATTTGCTTCGCAGAGTCATTGGTCCTTTTGGAGTCTCAGGGGGAGCTCCAAAGCTCAAGCCTGTGTTTTCCAAATATGGACATAGTCATTATATTAAACACTTTTGCACCCTGTGGCTGAATGCCCCACAGAGCGATTTAAGGGGTGGGAAGATTTCTCCTGGCTTGTGGTTCCAGCGTGAAAGAGCAGTGATGTGGGAAGGCATGGCAGAGTGGCTCTCTCTGCAGCAGCTGGAGGTCACAGCACCACAAGAAAAATGTAGAACAGATAGTCAGAACTACATAGAGACTGGATGTCATCCTAGGCCACTCCTAGGGACCTGCTTTCCCCAGGAAGGCTCTGCCTTCTAAGGTCACAACATCTTCTGGGGAACAAGTGTTCGACACACCAGCCTGTAGAGAACACGATGCGGCACCGAGTAGAAAAGCTGCCCTTTTGGTTCTGCAGTAGGACATAAAGCTTGTAACGAGGGTTTTGAAAAAGAGAAAAGCCTTCACCTTTCTAAGCTTCCCTTTAGTTATCAAGAGTCAAGGCTGACATGCCACCACCATGCAAGATGAAAACCCTGTGTAGACCTCAATAGATATGACCAGTGTTTGACAGAGGTCAACGCCTTGTCATTATAAAAATGCTCAGCCAACTGGGTGCAGAAGGAAGGTGCCTCAACAGTAAAAAGCCACCCCCCACCCAGCCACCCAGCCACATCCACTGTCACTGCCTCCATTCAGCATGGCTCTGGGAATATTAGCCAGAACAACGACGTGAAAGAAAAAAAAATCAAAGCATCAAAACTGGAAAGGAAGACACCAGATAATCTCTATTTGCAGCTGACAGGGTTCTATTCATAGAGAACCTTGAAGGTTCCAGAAGAATAGCTGGCCTCTAAATGTTTGCTGTTGTGATTGTTTTTTTTCTGACATTTCAGGGTACAAAAGAAACATACAAAAAAATTCAGCTGTGTTTCTATATAATGTAAACAACTATTCAAAAAAAATTTTAAGGAAATAATTCTTGTGTGCTACAACATCAAAATGCTCATTATGTAGGGGTAAATTTAAGTGAAAAAGTTAAAAACTTACAAATGAAAATTATAAGACATTGATGAAATAGATTAAAGAAGGTAGATGAAACAGACGAGAAAAGAGATGTTAAATTGCCCATAATATGCATGCCATCTGTAGATTTGATGTTATCCTTCATTGAAAACCCAGATTATTTTTACAGAAATAGAAAAAAAATACATCTTAAAATTCATATTGAAACTCAAAGGAGCTACAGAGCTGCAGTTACACTTTGATAGTTCTTTCTTTTTTAATCTCTAGAAGTCATAAAAAGTTGACAACACACATGGAAAAGTGACCTATATCAGTCAAAGTCCAAGAACTGTGACTAAAACGACATGTTGTCATTGTGCCATAGTCCCTAGTATAACTGTTACAGAAAAAAAATAATCAAAACTTCTGGTGAGGTTATCGAAAGATACAATGCTTAGACACTGCTGATTGACATGTAACTCAGTGACGTCATAATTGGTAACATGATGAAGGTTCCTCAAAAATTAAAATGTTTGTATATAGGAGTGCCCAATTACATGATAGTTATCTATATATACATATAGTTTACACATATACATGAAATAAAATCAAAGAATTGTCTGCATTTGCTTATTAATTTTAGTACTGCTCACAATAGCCAAGATAGGGAATTAGGGGCAGTAATGTGGCTTAATGGCTAAAGAAACTTGCCACCAAGCCTAAAGTCCTAAGTTCTATCCCTAGAACCCACATAGTAGAAGGACCAAACTGACTTTTGGATTGTCTTCTGACTCCCATCGATATTTAACAGTATGATCATGTGGGCATGCATGCAAATAATGTAAAAAAAAAAAAAAAAGAAGGAAATCAAAAGTGGCCACAGATAAACACATTTTTAAAGGAAACGTGGCACATGTAATATGCAATAGAATACTATTCAATATACAACATATGATATTTTAAGTGGTACACATAATACATACATAGAATTTAATAGGCCTAATGTTGTTAATGACAACATGGATGAGGCTGAAGGACATTGTGCTAAGCTAGAAGGCCAGGTATGGACACACAGATACTGAATGATCATAAAATGGATTCCTCATCTCACCTCTTAGACTTTTCTCTCAAACCTTCTACTTGGGATCATGATAGATACATTCTTACAGGTCATCTAAGGCAGTCCACCAAAACACACACACACACACACACACACACACACACACACACACCAGTAGACACACCACACTGGGCCAGCCATCAGCTCCAGGAACAGTCCTACACAGGGTTTATGAGGCCTAAGCAGACAGACTTCAGAACCTGCCTGAAGCACTCCTTGTTTGGGGCTGAAGTCATCTGACTAAAAATACATTCACCAATCAACACCTCCCTGTTGTTTATAGCTACGCGGATGCCGAGGGCAGAGTAACATCTCCAAATAGACTTCAAAGAACGCACGGTTCTTCGGGACACTAATTCACACCGGCCTTGTGTAGGGGTAGAAGAGATGCGTAGCACAGGTACCGAGAAAGTCGCCAAGCTAAAGGTGTCAGCCTGTGAAATGAAATTGTTCTTTTGCTGACAGTGCTTGTGTCAATTGGTCTTCCTTGTAATCACAGGATGCTCTTATATCATGATCACAAAAGTTACCAGTAGTTTGGAGAGCAAGTTTATAGCAGCCATTAAACCATTTGTTTAATTTAGTATTATTAGGCAATAGAAGAAACTCACCATTCTCTAATGAGTTTGTAGCATATCTTTGTGGTTCTGTGAGCTTCTCAGCAGATGGTTCTTGCAGACGTGGCTTATTTTGGTTATTTCTGCTGTTACCAGGATGGAAATCCCCCAAACACACATTTTGGAGTCCATAGGCAGTCTTCATAGTAAGTTCCCTAACTCCAGATGTTTTACTGTTGGAACAGTTTTCATTTTGCTATGTGAGTCCTCTGGCCTCATGAGAAGTCTGTGTTTGGGGATGTCTATGACAATAAACAAGAGTATATATCATATCTATCTTTCTTTCTTCCTTCCTTCCTTTCTTTCTTTCTTTCTTTCTTTCTTTCTTTCTTTCTTTCTTTCTTTCTTTCTTTCTTTCTTTCTACTTATTCATTAAAATACAAAATATTAACTTATTCCCACTTCATGTTATATGGCAGGGTGTTTATCGTTTCAGTCTAGACCAGACGCTGGGGGTTACTCAGGTCTTCCTCAAGAGTGCGTAAACCTTTGCCCTGAATGAGAAAGTGCTAAAAACATTGCAATTTTCACTCTTTCCACTACTAAGAGTTCAGAAAGTTCAGGGCTGCAAGGTTGGAGTTTTCCATTCCTATAAGTCTAATGGAGGTGGCTCAAGGAACTAGTCCCGCTCCTTGCCAGTTACTGACCTAATTTCTCTGCATTTTCAATCCCAAGTTTGTATATATTTATAAGATGCAAATTCAGTGTTTACTTGAATCTGGTTGACTAGAAAAAGCCTGGTAAAATCCCAATTCTGGAAAGGTGTTTCTTTGCTTTTCTGACTCAGGATCCATGTTTAGAAAGGGACTGTAGGTGCTGGAGCCACTGTCGCCGAGCCCAGGCCATGCTGCTTCTGCTCGCCGGTCGCCCCTCATCTTGCACTAGCGGTCTCAAAAGAGTCTAAGTCCAAGATGGCAACCCTCAAGGACCAGCTGATTGTGAATCTTCTTAAGGAAGAACAGGTCCCCCAGAACAAGATTACAGTTGTTGGGGTTGGTGCTGTTGGCATGGCTTGTGTCATCAGTATCTTAATGAAGGACTTGGTGGATGAGCTTGCCCTTGTTGACGTCATGGAAGACAAACTAAAGGGCGAGATGATGGATCTCCAGCATGGCAGCTTCTTCCTTAAAACACCAAAAATTGTCTCCAGCAAAGACTATTGTGTGACTGCGAACTTCAAGCTGGTCATCATCACAGCAGGGGGGGGGCGTCAGCAAGAGGGAGTGAGCCGACTCAACCTGGTCCAGCGGAACGTGAACATCTTCAAGTTCATCATTCCCAACATCGTCAAGTACAGTCCACACTGCAAGCTGCTGATTGTCTCAAATCCGGTGGATATCTTGACCTACGTGGCTTGGAAAATCAGTGGCTTTCCCAAAAGCCGAGTTATTGGAAGTGGTTGCAATCTGGATTCAGCCCAGTTCCGTTACCTGATGGGAGAAAGGCTGGGGGTTCATTCACAGAGCTGTCATGGCTGGGTCCTGGGAGAACATGGCGACTCCAGTGTGCCTGTGTGGAGTGGTGTGAACGTTGCCGGCATCTCCCTGAAGTCTCTGAACCCACAACTGGGCACTGACGCAGACAAGGAACAGTGGAAGGAGGTTCACAAGCAGGTGGTGGACAGTGCCTATGAGGTGATCAAGCTGGGCCATTGGCCTCTCTGTGGCAGACTTGGCTGAGAGCATAATGAAGAACTTTAGGCGGGTGCATCCCATTTCCGCCATGATTAAGGGTCTCTATGGGATCAATGACGATGTCTTCCTCAGTGTCCCATGTATCCTGGGACAAAACGGAATCTCAGATGTTGTGAAGGTGACACTGACTCCTGAGGAAGAGGCCCGCCTGAAGAAGAGTGCAGATACCCTCTGGGGAATCCAGAAGGAGCTGCAGTTATAAAGTTCTTCCCAGTGTCCTAGCATTCACTGTCCAGGCTGCAGCAGGGTTTCTAGGGAGACCACACGCTTCTCATCTGAGCTGTGGTTAGTACAATGGTGTTGAGGTGGTGTGAGGAAACATCTCAGTTCCCACAGCTCTGCCCTGCTGCCAAGTGGTACTTGTGTAGTGGTAACCTGGTTACTGTGACAGCCCCACTGTCTCCAAGACACACTGCCAACTGTGCAGGCTGTGATTACCCTGCGAGCCTGCTGCATTTCGGCCCTGCGCACCCTCACCAAGCATGCCTAGGCCAGCAATTTCCCAGTTAGTTATAACCTGGCTCCAGTGTGTACGTCCATTATGCATATTTTGTGCATAAATGTTGTACAGGATATTTTATGTATTATATGTGTCTGTAGTGTGCATTGCAATATTATGTGAGATGTAAGATCTGCATATGGATGATGGAACCAACCACCCAAGTGTCATGCCAATGAAAACACCAAATAAACCGTGAACAGTGAAAAAAAAAAAAAAGAAAGAGACTATAACGACAGAGTTCTATCCAGATGCATTCAAAGTGAGTGGAGGTTGCATGCCCAGGGGACAGGCATCTACCGTGGTTAGATGTCTAGGTTTCTACAAGTGTAGAATCTACTCCTTTTCACTTCCAGTTGCCCTACTATGTGCTGAATTCAATGTCAGGTAAGTAAACTAGCATGAGAACTTACCACATGTGTTGTGTCCACCTGTTCTCACCCAATTCTGATGCTGTCTTGGTATATTGTCAAATTCCTCATCTTCTGGCCCTCTTTTGATGCCTGATGTAGTTCTTGACATAAATCCCAAACTCACAAAAGGGACACCAGATTCTCCCCATCCTCAGAAACTCCCCTTTACTCCTGATACAGCAGAGCCCACCTGTCAGTGGAACTACTAAAGGTTCAATGTATGAGGGGTTTTTTCCTCTCTCTCTTCTCAAGTCTCAATTTTCTAAGCAATTTACATTTGAGACTGCAGAGTAGTGGGTGTGTGACTGTTTCCAACTTTCCCTGGGTGGTGATGTAATTGTGGAGCGGCCATCTGTAGTGCCTCCATCTGGTTGGTGAAGGCTGCTCTTGCCGAATCAGGAGCAATGCACCAAAACCAGTCTCACCTTTCCAAAGCTGTGACAGGCAGTCTACCATCTCTGGGTCTTCAGAGTAGATGGCTTATAGATGGGCTGTATTTATTACAGTACTAGGAAAGAAATGCAGAGCTCTGAGTCTTGCTATCTTCATCAATAACATGAAATGAACCTGTCTCCTCTTATAAATTTGATCTGAAGATTGAGAAGCATACAGACAGCTTTTGTATATGGCATGAGCTTAGCATATGATAAATGTCCTCATTCCCTCTGTGGTACGATCATCTTGGGATCCTCACTGTTAAGCTACAGTCTTATTCCCCTCCATTACTAGAACTAACTCCATGGCAGCCTCTTGTCTTACTGGGATTTATGTAGGATGCTAAAAAGAGCATTTAGAATAACAAAACCATGATCTTGGTGACAGACCTGCCACTCAACTGAATGACTTTAGATTAGCACAATTTTTTTTTTCAGGAAAGCAAAAGGATTAACTGGAAGAGTTGCTAAAAATCTATGCATCTACCATAACATCTGCTGAAAGATGTGATGAGTGAATGCCTACTCTGCATGAGAAGCGAGCCTTCTCCCTTAAATGGATGTGTGCTGTCTCAAGGGCTCTATGATCACATTGTGGACTTCTTTCCAATAGGCTCATTCAATACAGAGGACTCCAGCCTTAATCACGAGGTGACTTCTCAGACTCACAGAGGGATGGTATCTTTTAACATTGACTTCTCATTCTGAGACCAAATCCTATGAAGCAATTCCTATGACCAATTTCCATGAAAGGTTCTATTGCTCTCAGTGCATCTGTCTGATGACTCCGTGAGTGAGAGCCGAGGCCTGCTGGGGAGGATGAAGGGGAAGAAGGGAAACTTGGATTCAGGCTCAACAGCTCACCCTGTGTCACTCACAAAGCTGACACTAGACACTAATGAGCATAACTAGGGAGGACACATTCGAGGACCTTCCCTACCTAGTAACAATGCAGTGAAAGTCAGGGCTGATGCTGGGAATTGCTTTGAGATTGGCAAGTAAAAAAAATGTGATGTGGGTTCCATGGCAAAACTGCCAATTCTGTTCATATCAACATCTCTATATAAAAGGAAAGATCTCCCCTTCAAACTCTTGACTTAAAACTGGACCAGATATGGCAAATATACAGTACAACCAATCTAGATGCTACCTTTGAGTCTGCATTAAACAGAGCCTCAAGGAATAGTTCACTATTTGTTCCTAATACCATCACAAGAGTATCCAACACGTGTCTAATAAGCCATCTGTGGTTCTTGGCTCATGGGAAGTGGCACTGTTAGGAGGTATGGCCTTGTTGGAGGCAGTGTGTCACTGTGTAGGCAAGCTTTGAGGTTTCCTAGTGTTCAGGCTATCCCATTCTGAAGAGATCCTCCTCCTGGCTGACTTTGGATCAAGATGTAGAACTCTCAGCTCCACAAACATCATGTCTGCTTACACACTGCCACACTTCCCACCATGATGACGATGGACAGAACCTCTGAACCTGTAAGCCAGCTCCAGTTAAATGTTCCCATTTATAAGAGTTGCTTTGTTCATGGTGTCTCTTAACAGCAATGAAACTCGTCCTTTATGGATGCTGAGATGCAGAACCAGTTGTAACTTCACCTTCCAAGAACAGGAGTCTGAAACTAAATCCGAGTGTTAAAAATTATTTGAAACTGGGCAAAGGTCTAACCAGTGGGAGGGAAGACATGGACACAGGTGTCAAAATTAAAAATTATTGTTTAGATTGAAAGATAAGCTCAACGACTTGTGGCTCTAACTCCTTCTTCAGAATATTCCCTCATTTGGTGTCTGGAAGACAGGCAGGTAATGGGTCCCAACCGACAGGAGTGCCCGTCTATTTCAGTTTTCACAAGTTCTTTGGGGAGTTACAGATGGACTCAGAAACAGCTGTTATAAGCCAAGTCAGATGCATGTGGGCATAGCCAATGTGCCCTACTTTGTTGGTTTGGAAGGTAGAATGATGTCACATGGCTTTGAATGCCCAATTTATAATAATTCCATTCCTTTGTTCTCACTGAGAAGTTTGTACCTTGGTTCCTGACTGTTGCTTCTGAAAAGTCTGGAAAATCTTAGCCCACATTGGCTAGCACAATTCACTCATGGCTGAGATGACTGTTCTTGCTGTGTCTCTCATAGAATCAGAAATTCTGTCAATGTAATGCAAGCAGAGAGGCTGCCCTGGCCACAGGCTTGAGCCAGAGATGACTGGAAGGCCTGCTGCTTCTCCCCAGAGCAGCCTGTTCCACCCAGCATGGAGGCTCTGTGCCTTAGCAGCAGGGCCACAGTCATTTCCACCAGGCAGGCCAGGTGTGAGGATGACTGAGTCAGGAGAGGGGAGCATCAGGGTCAGACAGCTCCCCTCAGACAACCTTGACTCTCCTGTTGAATTTGAGCCACTCAATACCTGATGGCTTTCTTCCCAGGCTCCCACTTCAGTGTCTTTTTCTGTTAGAGTAATAAAGCAAAAAGTATTTGAATATTTCAGAGATATCCCAATAATAATAGTGTAAGGAGTCTTTGAATTTCTTTGTTCTTCAACTCCTCTGAATCCCACTACAAATGTGTGTTTGCAAGACAACACTGTCCTTTGGTGTTGCCAACAGCAGCCAGGCACCAAGATCTTAACAAGCCAGGCGTTATCCTGTTAAATCTCTTCCACAGAGGCCATGGCAAGGGAAACACTTGCTTTATGCTTGCTGAGTCCACCTCAGAGGTCCCTCACACCAGGATTGTCCCCTATCAAAGAAACATTCAAGTGCCATTTTATAAACAATAATGGCAACCAATAATATTTTAAGATCTGCATTATCAGGACCCTGGTGATGAAGGCAAGCTGACAACTCTATGAGAACTCCATACGTGCTGGCATAGCATGTGTGTCATCTTTGTTTATACTAAATGAAAGGAAAGGCAGGGAGGGGAGAGTTCTGAGCCCCCTTCCCCCAGTGTGCAGGTTCTATGCTCAGTCCTGTTATACTTTGTCTCTTAGAAGGCTTCTATACAGAGAAGTTAAGGAACTTGCCCTGATCATGTATCCAGCACATGGCAGAGCTAACATAAGAATAGAGTCCTAACTCCAAAACCTATGACCCTAACCACTTCTCGTTCCAATACCTCTCTGGCTATTTAAAAAGACATAAATACAGAAACTATGAGGTAGAAGGCCAACTAATGCTCTCCCTCCTGGGCACTGTGCTCTGTGCCAGGTGCAGTTTGGTGGCTGATACTTAGGAAGCTCTGGTTGTACCGAGAGGATGTGCTATGTGCTGCATGCAAATGAGAGCGTTCAAGATGGTGTTCTCTAGCAGGCTTGCCACCGAATGCTGTTGGGAAACTAAAATTGTCCAGGCTATTTTGAGACCAAGCTCCAAAACTCTCATCCAGTTTTCCCTTAGAGTAAATCGAAGTTCATGAATCTAAGATCTTTTCTTTGCTTCATATTTCAGGTGGAGCTGTATGGCTAAAGTTTATGCTCAAATTCATCTCGCCACAGTCCCTGAAACTTCTGCAAGAGCCCAGTGCAACCCCATGGTCTCATGTGAGACCAGAGAGCTTGATTCTCTAGGTTTAAAAATATAGAGAAGAAAGGCAAGAGTCATTTGAGAAAATGAGCACGGGACTGAGGGTAAAATTAGAATCAGCCACCGAGTGTTTCGCAGCCCATAGGCTAAGAGAGGTTTACTTTTTACATATAAATTATAGTTTTCCCACCCTGAGACAGAAACCTGACCTGCCAGACAACATTTTTTTTCTTCCCTCTTTTTTTTTCCCCAACAAGTAGAAATGACTTGGCAAAAGGTGTGTTTTCATTCCAGGTGAGAAAACAGAAGACAGGCTGCAAATTCTAAGTCGTACATTAAGATGCTTCTAAGACTACACTAGGCACTAAAATAAATAGAAAAACACACAGGAAAATGTCATGCACACTTCCCCAGCAACCAACTTCTAGTTCTGGATACTTGACCCTGGGTCCTGGTGTCATCGTGGTCACTATGCAACCTGGAGAGTGATTGGAGGTGACACACACAGCATACGCACAGCAAAGCTTTTCCTGGAAATGAGTTCGGAGAACAGCTTACTATAAACAATAAGCCCTTGTGTATGGGGTTGAAAATAAACCCAGACAGAGCATGAGGTTACGGGTATGTGTTGAAAGGCAAAAATCTGCCATCTGTCACCTCTCCATGCTCTCTGGTGGAAGAGCCTGCCTCTGCCTGGAATCCCCTCTCAGAATATCCCATTGAGTGATCCTTCTTGTCTTTATTCAGTCCTGTGACTCAGGACTAGAACCCCCATGGCCTTTAAATTACAAATGAAAAGCATGGGGTTTGGGGATGTGGCCTGTCTGCTGAACACCAATCTAAACAAGGACAACAGAAACAGATGTGCTAATGTGGCAGGGGGGATCTCCTGAGGCCCCATTATACAAAGAGCTACAAGTGACTAAGGAATTCTGAGAGCTAGAGAATTAGTCTTCTCCAGGGAGGAACCCCTAATTGGTTATTCAATACCAAATGGTCAATCCTGGAATCATGTATATGTGGGCAACAGTGAGCAGATGTAGCAGGTTATATTTAAATATATGTATAAACGTGTGTGTGTGTGTGTGTGTGTGTGTGTGTGTGTGTGTGTGTGTGTAAAACAATTAAAAAGAGGCTGTGAACCTGAGAGGGATCAAGGGAAAGGTCATGAGAGAGGAGTTGGAAGAGTGAAAATGATGTAATTATGTTTTAGTTAAAAATATTAAGAGACAGAAAGGAAGGAGACAAAGTTTCATGAAAGAGCTGCATAATCTGTTATCTCAGCTTATTTTTCTTTACATAAGTGCTTTCATCTAAGGGACTCTTTTAGCTCAGGTTTTTCATATTAGCATCTACTTTACACATGATATAATTTAATCATAGCACACTGATTGGCTCTAAGATGATAAAAGAAATTTTTCTTAAGATTTGTCCCTCCGGTAAAGCCACCACTTTTCTATCATAGCGCTCCATTCAGCACTAAGGCTCTTGTTGAGGGAATTGTTTTGGACAAGAATGGGACAGAATGAATCAGGGTGTGTGCTCCTTCCCTCATGGTATTCTCAGTGTACACTCCTCCTTGTCCATCATCCCTGGTCAGCTCTGTAGCTAATGGTATCATTTCAAGAGCAGATTTTCTCATCACTCAAAGCACTTTGGAGACTAGGGACAAGTAGCTTGGCCATTACTTGGGAGTAAGGGGAGATCATTGTGCTGGTTGTGATAACATCTTGCAAATAGAAGTTGTCTTCAATTTAGTGATTGCTTACATTTCTGTTCAGTAGATAAGGATTGTTCTGCCATTGTGGACTTAGAACTTAGCATCATGTTTTATACCTAAGTTCTTTATCTATGAATCTATATTGTTGGTGAGGATACAACCCAGGTAAACAGTGGCTGTAATTCCAACTCTCAAGTCTATAGACTATGCAATTCTAGGGAAGCTCACATCTTTTAAGCCATTTCAGGGATACAAAAGACTGGAGTGGGAAAGCCAACCTTCTCCTATTGGTCCCTGTACAGTCAGTGGAGGAAGCTTCAGGAAATAACAGGCTTCTGGAATAGAAACACTTCTACTACACAAGTCCCCATGAAGCACACTGCTGTAAGGTGAGTTAGGTCCTTTACCCTAAGTAGTTTTTCAACATGCAAGCTGTGGGCTCTTGGCAGGTTAGAGTTTTGTAAAAAATGGAGAAGCTCACCATCAGTCTGAGTAGCCTGGGTCCTCACTCATTACAACCCATGTCCTCTAATGGCGTGTCTAAGGCACTGCAGCCAGACATTTTGAGTCTGAATCTTGACTATGCTTCTTGTTAGTTATGTGGCCCTAAGCAAGGTATTTAGCTTTTCAGTGGTCAGTATAGTCAGCTATAAAATGGAGATGACAGAAATCATGTGGTATATAGAAATGTTGTCTTTAATGTGTGAATACATGGAGATGGTGCTCACCTTATTAGGATAATACATTTAATTATCATTATTATTATATGAAAGCTAGTTGTACTTGTATCTTTAATCATAATAAATTAAATCAGTCATTTAAATGTTATTTCATCACTATTCTATGGATATTTTTAACATGATTAGATAATCAATTAAGGTTTGGGGACAATGTCTTGTCATATGGTTCTATCTGACCTGGTACTCATGACTCAAGGTAGCTGAGGCTGACCTTAAGCTTGTAACAACTTTCCTGTCTATCCCCCCACCACTACCCCACCAAGTGCTAATATATTTAGTTTCAATAGATAAAAAGAAAATGAAGAATCACCATGCCGTAGGAAGTTGTCATTCCTAGGAAAGAGTTACTAGAATAATGAGGTGGGACATATACAGAAAGAAAACAAAGCTCACTTCTTTAGGCTTAGTGGGCAGTCTGGGGTCCATGACACTTCTAGAAGCCCATGAAAGATGGGATAAAACTCGATTTTTCAGATCAAAGGGAATGTTTTTAAAATATAGTATTAGTACATTTATTTGTAGGCAATGCATTAATGTGAAGCATACATTTTAATGGTTTTGGGGGATCACTGAGGGGGAAAGTAAGCCACAGAACTCATAACATGGCCCGGTTGTGAATGTGTTTGTTATATGTGCTCATGAGTGTTTCTGTGTTCCCCAACAGAGTGTAGAACTCTTTGACAGAGAGATTGGATCTTATTTATGTTTCTGCACACAGGGCTTAGCATATCATAGGCACCAAGTAAATATGTAGGACTAAAGAAATGATTAATGTTTGGGTCACATGCAACAAAGCTTGAGAAGAGAGCCTTTGCTGAGCAACTCCTGCTGTTGAGAAGTGAGCTGAGAGTGGTATTGTGTGCAAATGGATGAAAAGGTCATAGAGCATATCATGTGTGTTAGTTCTCAAGCACATAGACAAGTCAACATGGGCAAGGGATGGGGGAGATTGGCTTGGATTTGACTCTAAAACATAAAATACTAAAAATTTAGGCCCAGCAAAGGTCCAGTTATGGACAAAGGGGCCCTTTGTCATGGATGCTGGAAGATTGAAGCTGCCTGAAGCAGAAGAAGCAGAGTGCACTGCAGAAGCACGCAACTATATCCCTCCTCCTTGGAGTGTCTCTGGGTCCTCCATTGGCAAGGTCTGGGATGCAGTGGGAAGGAGGAGATTGGTACCCAAGAAGACTACAAATCAATACAGTGGCCAAGACTCAATTTGGAGAAAAGCTCATGTGCCCACATTCTTCTGCCTAGAGCTCCCTCAGAGAAGGAATGCTTCACCAAACTCTGGGAGGAGGAGGAGGAGGAGAAAGAGGAGGAGGAGGAGGAAGAGGAGGAGGAAGAGGAGGAACTGGGATGGGGATGGCTATTCAGAGAGCATAGACAGTGAAGATAAAAAAATCAAAGTATCTATGTGGCTGAACTCAATTGTTTAAAAAAAAACTAACACAGCTACATTAGAATTTTGGATTAATCATAGATCTTTTCTTTGACTCATTAAATATATTTCAAATAAATTGTCTATTTGGTATAAGAAATATTATATAGAAATCAATGCTCATCTTGGCTAATCTTGTGACATGTTATCTTTTATCTACTTATCCTTTTAATTATTATCAATGTTATTATTGCTATTGCTGTCACCACCACCACCACCACTATAACAATCGTCATCACCATGATTATCACCATCATCATTATCATTATGTCACCATCACCAACAATATCATCATTTATTTTAGTATATGAAATATTACATGGTCAATTTTAAAGAAATTACCATGAGGTGCTAAGAAGAAGGTATATTCTTTTGTTTTAGGGTGAAATGTTTTGTAGATATCTGTTAAATCCATTTGGTTCATAACTTCTGTTGGTTTCACTGTGTCTCTGTTTAGTTTCTGTTTCCTTGATCTGTCCACTGATGAAGGGGAAGAGTTGAAGTCTCTTACTATGAGTGTGTGAGGTTCAATGTGTGCTTTGAGCTGTAGCAACATTTCATTTTACAAATGTGGGTGCCCTTTTATTTGGGTCATAGATGTTCAGAATTATGAGTTCATCTTGTTGGATTTTTCCTTTGATGAGTATGCAGTGTTCTTCCCCATTTTTTTTTTTGATAACTTTTGGTTGAAAGTCTATTTTATTCGATATTAGAATGGCTACTCCAGCTTGTTTCTTGAGACCATTTGCTTGAAAAAAATTTTTCCAGCCTTTTACTCTGAGGAACGGTGTGTCTTTGTCCCTGAGGTATGTTTCCTGTATGCTGCAAAATGCTAGGTCCTGTTTACATATCCAGTCTGTTAGCCTATGTCTTTTTATCACGGGATTGTGTCCATTGGTGTTGAGAGATATTAAAGACCAATGGTTGTTGCTTCCTGTTATTTTTGTTGTTAGAGGTTGGATTATGTTTGTGTGGTTCTCTTCTTTTGTGTTTGTTATGAGAAGATTAATTTCTTGTTTTTTCTTGGGTATAGTTTCCTTCTTTGTGTTGGAGGTTTCCTTCTATTATCCTCTGTAGGGCGGGTTTAGTGAAAAGATACTGCTTAAATTTGGTTTTGTTATGGAATATCTTGGTATAGTAATTGATACTTTTGCTGGGTATAGTAGCCTGGGCTGACATTTGTGTTCTTTTAGGGTCTTTATGACATCTGCTTAGGATCTTCTTACTTTTACAGTCTCTGTTAAGAAGTCTGGTGTAATTCTGATAGTCTGCCTTTATATTTTACTTGATATTTCCCCCTTACTACTTTTAATATTCTTTCTTTGTTCTGTGCGTTGGATGTTTTGATTATTATGTAATGGGAGGAATTTCTTTTCTGGTCCAATCTATTTGGTGTTCTGTAGGAATCTCAGTCCAGAGGGTAAGGAAAATAGAAATATGTGAATGGGGAGAGCCACTAGAAAGTTCCAGTTACCAGGGAAGCAAGAGGTTCCCAGGACCCAACAGGGATGACATTAGCTGAAATACCCAACAAAGGAGAGAGAGAACTTGTAGAGACTACCTCCAGTAGATATGCACGACCCTCCCCCCAGTTGAAGCATGGGGCCACCCACCCCTCTCAAAACTTTTAACACAGAATTGTTCCTGTCTAAAGGAAACACAGGGAAAATAAAATAAAATGGAGCAGAGACTGAAGCGAAGGCCACGCAAAGACTGCCCACTCCTAGGGATCCATCCCATGTGTAGACACCAAACCCTGCTGATGCCAAAAGTGCTTGCAGACAGGAGCCTTGTATAGATGTTCTCTGAGAGGCTCTACCAGCATGTGACTAATAAAAGATGCAGATACTCACAGTCAACTTGACTGACTAAGCCGGGGAACCCCAATGGAAGAGTTAGGAGAAGGACTGAGGAGCTAAAGGGGATTGCAACCCCATAGAAAGGATAACTATATCAACTAACCAGAGCCACCCCACCCCATCCCCAGAGTGTCCAGGGACTAAACCACCAACCAAAGAGTATGAATGGGTACATGAATGGGTCCATGGCTCCAGCTACATATATAGTGGAGGATTGCCCAATGGGAGGGAAGCCCTTGGTCCTATGGAAGCTCAATGCCCCAGCATAGGGGGATGTTAGAGCAGTGAGGCAGGAATGGGTGAGTGAGCGGGGGAGCACCCTCTTAGAGGCAAAGGGAAAGGGAGAAGGGATGGAGGGTTTGAAGAAGGGATACCTGGAAGGGGGACATTTGAAATGAAAAAAAAAAATATATATATATATATATATAAAAGTTTAAAAAAAGAAAAAAGGATATACAAAAATCAAAACACAATAACATAGGTAGATCTGAATAATAAAAGAATTCTCAACTGAATGATAACCTTCACAAATTTTAACACAGATAAACATATTTAATTTTGAAAGATTCTCCCCTAGTGTCTATGACCTGTCTAACTTTAGGTTCTTAACCTACTAGTTGTGCCAGGATAGGCTTCGTCCTATGGAATAAGTCTTACAATTTAATCAGAAAGAGGTTGGTTACTCCAAGGGTGTTCATTCCACTATTGGTCCAATAGACATGTCTTGCTAAGCCAGTCATTAAGGAAGCAATTTTTGTTAGCTGGTGCCCTTGACTTGTGACTCAGAAACCATAGGTTTTTCTACTCAGAAGGACACATTATAAGTTATTAGATCATACCAAATTCCTTGGTACCCAAACAAGAGGATACTAAGATAATTGTAGATTCCACCTTTAGCATGTGGAGTGTTTGTATAATGGAAATGAAGAGTCTGTACTGGAATCAGCACTAACCTACCAACAGAAGTAAATAAAACCCAGATTCAAATAATTTGATGAAGGTGAGGGTAAATAAATTGTATAGTAATGCTGGGATGCTTATACATTTGAAATCTTATACACTTCAATAGACCGGGTGGTCTGAATAGAAGACCAAGGTTATCATGCAGTTGAGAATTCTTTTATTATTCAGATCTACCTATGTTATTGTGTTTTGATTTTTGTATATCTTTTTTTCTTTTTTAAATATATATATATATATATATATATATATATATATATATATATA
>CACVCL010030501.1:0-47961 GCA_902729485.2 Mus minutoides
AGTCATGGAAAACCTCTAACCAAATCAGGAAGAAAAAGAAATTCATCAGTAATAAGACAATAAACATCCCATACACCATCCATCATTTCTCATCTACTACCGAATCATGACAAACAATACTTCTAAAGAATGATAGTCATCAAGGTACATTGTACAGTGGGATATTAATAGCCTTAGAATTAATTTTAAGATGAACTGCTTATGTTTAAATTGATTATATATATATATATATATATATATATATATATATATATATATATATAATTTTATATATATAATGTAAAAATCAGAGAGGCACTAAAATATGTTTCTTTCTTAACTCTTATTGTACACAAGATATGAAAACCCTAATTTCTAGGAAGGCATTCTATGATTTATTAGAAAATATCTTGTCATATTTTTAAATTTTTTAAATTCTATTATGTTTTTCATTAAAAATGGATCCTTTTCTCAATATTAGCTATTTATAAAACAAAGAAACACAACAATCATACACAGAAGAGTATATATATATATATATATATATATATATATATATATATATATCTTGTGTCCCCTACATTTAATCATTGGCAAAGAAATCAGAGGCTAGCTGATCTTATCTGGAGAGTAAATATATCCAAGGAGGAAGATAGACACACAAGGACCCCCAAAGAGACTGAAAAGTTGCAAATTGTTCTTCCTAAGAGAACAGCTCACGTTTATGGTGGCAAAGACTCTAGCATGGAGTTCCTAAATCAAGAGACTGAAGAAAAACTACTATCTCATCAAAACTCCAAAATTCGGGGCTCTCAGAAGAAACAAATGCGTGTAACATCCGAAGGCCCCATCAAATCGCTGCTGAACGTTAGAAAAGAATTGGTACCTGTAAAAATCGACTGAGCCAATGGACCAATACTTTAGAAACTGCCCCCCCCCCCAAGTCATCTTCCTTTCAAAAACAGGGAGAACCGGATAAGGGCCATTTGCTGCAACAAACGGATTGCAAAAATAAACGTTTAAATAAGTCGCGGGGGGGGGGGGGGGCGAAGGCCGATGGACGTCTAGAATTGTAAAGAGAAGTGTTTAGCTGTTAAATCATCCAAACTGCTTTGCCAAATTTTGACATGCTTGGTTTCCTGTAGTTAAAAAAAAAGAAATCTCTCTCTCTCTCCCTCTCTCTCTCTCTCTCTCTCCCCCCCCCCTTTGGAAAAAAAAGTGAGGAAAAATAAGCAGCTGTTCCTTGTATAGTTCAGGAAACAAGTTTGATTTATTACTTTAAGGTTATTTTTGAATGAGCTGCCCGTGGCAGGCAGAGCGCAGAAGTCACTGAGGCCTGTCCACTTGAAGGGCTCAAACTGTTTCCTGAACAGCCCTCCTTCTCTCCTCACCTCTGAGGGCCATTATTGACAACGTGTGACTGGGGCCTTCCAGGATTCTAAAACAGCAGGGGTCCCGGCTGAACAATCGGGCTGCCAATTACCTTTTCCCCTGTTGTGAAAGAGGAGCCCAGGACAAAGCAACTTCTCGGCGGGGAGCTGTGCAGCTAAGTTTGTAACCCACTCTTGCCCAGCTCAGCATTGAAAACCCAGTAAATGGTTGGTGCCTTCACTTTTGTCTGTGTGTGTCAGTCCGAACCAGAATTGCTGTAAGGTGTGAGCATCTCCCAGGGACCAGTTTCAAGTGCTCGCCAGGGCAAACAGATTCTGGACATTGTTGTCTCAGAACTTCCAAGAAGGTTTCCTTTTCTGAGATCCACACAGACACAAAGAGCTCCGGGGCTCCCAACCCCCTTCTGCGGGCTTGTCCGGCCACAACGCCCAGGCTCCTCTTACCTATATTGTGGCTTTAAAAACTTCCTGTGAGCATTGATGACTTGCTGTGAGGACTGTCCGTCATCCCGCTCCTTTGTCCGGCAGTCACTTCCATTCGAATTTGACTGACTGAGGCAGCCCGAGTTATTTGTAAAGAACAACAAGGCTTTTCATTCATAATTTTTGTAGGGGGACGGGGTGCTAATGACTGAGCTTGAATAACTAGGGAATGCGGTATTCAAGGCAGGAAGATGCACCACCGGCAGCCAAAGGAAGAAGAAGAAGGATGTGAGGAGAGGGCCTGGGTAAAAAGCCAATGGCCCGAGAATCACACATGTATACAAATACAAATCGAGTTCTGAAAAGGTGAGAACCTCAGAAACACGGAAGCAGGAAGGAAGAAGACAAGGTCTCCAACAGGACTGCACCTGCTTTGGGCTTCCGTCCCCACTGGAGCTGACAAGAGTATGAACCCTGATCAACTACAGAGGAAGCACCCTTTTCCTCAACTGCTGATGCTCCTGAAGAAACGGGGAGGGGGTGGGGGCTTTTGGTTTTGCTTTTTGAGCGTTTGTTTGTTGTTTTCTGTTTGGTTGGTTTTTTTCTTTTTTTAGGAAAAGTTTTCCCCTCCTCTTCATATATTTGGAAAATATTTGAGGATCCTTCCTGGGTGGGCCCGAAAGATGGATGTGTGCCACCACGTCCAGGCCTGTTCCTAAAAAACACTTGGAACTACTGAAGCCAGAGGTCAAAGTTCAGGTCTCCTGTTGGATGTATACATTTCTCTAAAAGTTTTAAGTTGTACAAACTTGTTGGCCTCGAACTCAGAAATCCGCCTGCATCTGCCTCCCAAGTGCTGGGATTAAAGGCGTGTGGAAAAAAAAATTTTTGTTAAAATTCAGGAGCCAGCTACAATTATTTAAGGACCATCATCCCATCAGATTCTTTTTGATTTTGTTTTTTCTTTTTTTTTTTTTTTTTGGTTTTTCGAGACAGGGTTTCTCTCTATAGCCCTGGCTGTCCTGGAACTCACTTTGTAGACCAGACTGGCCTCAAACTCAGAAATCCGCCTGCCTCTGCCTCCCAAGTGCTGGGATTAAAGGCGTGTGCCACCATGACCCGCTCACGATTCTTTTTGAGACAAGATCTCATTATCTAGTCCATGTCATTCTCATGACTACTATGCTCTGCTCAGCGAGGAAACTGAGAGTATAAGATGTTCCACTACTTGTGTGTGTGTGTGTGTGTGTGTGTGTGTATGTGTGTGTGTGTGTTGTTCTTTACCCTGGAGGGTGGGACATGGACATTTCTTGGTTGGTTGGTTGGTTGGTTGTTGAAATAGTCCAGGCTGGCCTCAAACTTGCTACATCACTGAAGATAACCTAGAACTCTGATCCTCAAGGACTTATATATCCCAAATATTGACTGATAGGACAAGGCAGGGCACACCACACCTAGCTTTTCTAGTATTTTCTATTCATTTCCACTTCAGTACTCAAGGTATAGGCATGTGAACACATTCCCAGAAAGCTCTAAAACAAATCCAAATTAAGTGTTGAATGCCACATTTAATTATTTTATTTATTTATTTATTTATTCACTCACATGTTTGTGCCAAGCATGTACACGAGCCAAAATAAAGTTGGATGGACCGCGTTTACCTTGGAGCTTCTTGTGCCATATCTTCATACATCCCTGGATTTCTGAGAGCAGGATTAAATAACTTTCCCCAAGACTTTAACTGAAAATTGGTTGACAAAGGAATCATATCCTTGTGATTCTATATTCAAATACAGGTTAGGGATAGCATGCTCTTCCATCTAGGACTCTTTGGAACTGGAGTCTCGGGCCAGAATCCCATGAAAGTCAGATACTACAGTCAGATACTACCACCGGCTGAGAACAGCCAACAATGATGAAAGTTAGTTTTGAATGGCTTTCCAAAGTTTCTGAGAGCCCTCCCTGCCCCCAAGCTCTCATATAATGATAAAGGCTGCTGACTGGCTCTTGGAGGGGGCGGGGCAGGGCTGATGTAAGCATTGAATGTTACCAGCGTTACTAGTACTCACTATACCTGGGATTTTACAACCAAGGAAAGCAAAAGATACCTGGGTAATCTATCAAGCAGGCATAAGCCGAGTCTAGCACCCACTCCCACATACATACACTTTGTTTTCTTTCTCCTCTGTTGTCAATTCTTGTTTTCAGTGAGCTATAGATCCCTGTAATGACTATCAACAATGATGATAAATACAATAGTAACTTTCATTTACTAAGACTTATTCCAAGTCAGACCTCTTCTACAACTCTACATTTAATTACTTCTCCTTTTTTTTTTTTTAATTTAATGTATGAGTGTTCTAACTGCATGTATATCTGTGTGTCAGAAGAGGGCATCAGATCGCATTACAGATGGTTGTGAGCCACCATGTGGTTGCTGGGAATTGAACTCAGGACCTCTGGAAGAGCAGCCAGTGCTCTTAACCGCTGAGCCATCTCTCCAGCCCTGTAATTACTTAATCCTTACTATGATGCTCTGATATAGGAAAGACTTTATTCCCACACTGTAAGTGAAGAAACGGAGGGCATCAGGGCAATTGATACGGGGCCCATCTTATATCAATTTATATCAAGTTTTAGATAAAGCTAAATTCATACCTGTCTTGCATTGCATAGATATATATTTCACACGTTAAAAACAAACTCCAGCCGGGTGTGGTGGCACACACCTTTAGCACTTGGGAGGCAGAGGCGGGCAGATTTCTGAGTTCAAGACCAGCCTGGTCTACAGAGTAAGTTCCAGGACAGCCAGGACTAAACAGAAAAACCCTGTCTCAAAAACAAAAACAAAAACAAACTCCGAGTTATTGGAGGAATAATTTAGTTGTAAAGAACACTTAATGCAGGGGCTGGAAAGATGGCTCAGCAGTTAAGAGCACTGACTGCTCTTCCAGAGGTCCTAAGTTCAATTCCCAGCAACCACAACCATCTGTAATAGAATCCAATGTCTGAAGAGAGTGACAGTGTATTCACATGCATAAAATAAACAAATCTTTAAAAACAAAACACTTAATGGGGGCTGGAAAGATTGCTCAGTGGTTAGGAGCACTGACCACTCTTCCGAAGGTCCTGAGTTCAAATTCCAGCAACCACATGGTGGTTCACAACCACCCGTAAAGATATCTGATGCCTTCTTCTGGTGCATCTGAAGACAGCTAGAGTGTACCTAGATATAATAATAAACAAATCTTTTTAAAAACAGAAAACAACAACAACACTTAATGTTCTTGAAGAGGAGAGAGGTTTGGCACCCAGAAAGCACATCAGGTGGTTCACAACACTTATAACTGTAGTTCCAGGTTATTTGACAGCCCCTTCTTCTGGCCTCCACGGGCACAGCATGCACGCGTGGGGTACACAGGCATATACTCAGACATATATACATCTACATATAATAAAAATATATGAACCTAAAAGAATACTGCTATAGAGATAAAGTGAGGATGTGTGTCCGGTGGTTTGAATGATAGTGATCCCCACAGACTCATGTATTTGAATGTTTGTTTCCCAGTTGACTGGCTGTTTAGGAAGGATTAGAGGTGTGACCTTGTGGAAGAAGATGCATCACTGAGGGTGGGCTATGGGGTTTCAAAAGCCCACACCAGGCCCATTCTTGTTCTTCCCCCTCCCCCTCCCCCTCCCCCTCCCCCTTCCCTTCCTCCCCTCTCCCTCTCCCTGCCTGTGTATCAGGATGTAAGATCTCAGCTAATGATCCAGTGTCTTGCCTACCTATTGCTACGCTTCTCTCACAGTGATCATGAACTAAACTTCTGAAATTGTATGCAAGCCTCCACTTAAATGCTATCTTGTATAAGTTGCCTTGGTCACGGTGTCTCTTTCCAGCAATAGAAGAGAATCTAAGACAGTATGTCATCTTTAGGTTATGAAACAGTTTTTCTTATAGAAATATTCACAAAAGCTTTTTGTATCTTGGTTGTTTTGTTTTGTTTCTCAGGTTTTGTTCTTCTGACAGTAATGGCTACTGAATTCAGGGGTCTACTTCACTGTGATCAAGTGCTGTATGACCGAGCTACAAGTCTAACCCTAAAGGAAAACTTAATAATTAAATATCTCAACAAAAAAAGCAGCAGTGCGGTTGCTGTAACTTCTTGGCTTCATTTCAAACATTCCTACTTTGCTATTTCTTTATCTTAATTTTGAGACATTATTTTGTTGTTTATCTAAAATGTAACTCTGCCTGTCCTGTGTTTGTTAACTCTAGCAGCTACAGATGAAGTTAAGGGTCAGACTTGTCACACAGTGAATCAAAACTTCATACAAAGTGGGCTTCCTTCATCCATTTCCGTCGTCTTTTTTTGTTGGTTTGGTTTGGTTTGGTTTGGTTTGGTTTGGTTTGGTTTGGTTTGGTTTTTTGAGACAGGGTTTCTCTGTGTAGCCCTGGCTGTCCTGGAACTCACTCTGTAGCGCAGGCTGGCCTTGAACTCAGAAATCTGCCTGCCTCTGCTTCCCAAGTGGTGGAATTAAAAGCATGTGCCACTACTGCCTGGCTCATTCCCACCATCTGAATTTGTCCATCTATCAAACTTTTCCTGATGAATGTACCAAGAAGAAATGCTGCTGATTTCTTATTTATTCCAACCAAATTCCCAATTATTATAGTTGTAACATGGAGGGGGAGGGGCTCATGAAAACAAACACACAAGTAAATCTCCATGCTAATCATCGAAGAACATCAGTGATAGGGTTAAAAATGATGAATGGTCTTTGGATAATTCTGGAACACAAAATACTCAATATAAACCAGTAGAAAATTGTTACAAGAACATACCAGAGCTTTTTATAAAACCCAGCCACTCTTACTGAAAGCATGCTAAATCCCTTCCAGTGACACCTGGTTTAATTTAGAATGCCTGCTGCTGGAGGTGGTGGAGGTATGGCTCAGTGCTAGGAGTGCCCCCTGCTCTTGCAGAGGACCTGGGTTTACAGCCAGAGGTTTAGTTTACAACCTCTGCAACGCCAGTCCCAAGGGGTCTGTACTGGCTGGTTTTGAGTGTCAACTTGACACAAGCTGGGGTATTCACAAAGAAAGGAGCTTCAGTTGAGGAAGTACCTCCATGAGATCCAATTTTTCTCAGTTGGTGATCAAGGGGGAAGGGCCCATCGTGGGCGGTGCCATCCTTGGGCTTGTAGTCTTGGGTTCTATAGAGAGCAAACAGAGCAAGCCAGGGGAAGCAAGCCAGTAAGTAACATCCCTCCATGGCCTCTGCATCAGCTCCTGCTTCCTGACCTGCTTGAGTTTCAGTCCTGACTTCCTTTGGTGATGAACAGCAAAGTGGAAGTGTAAGCTGGATAAACCCTTTCCTCCCCAACTTGCTTCTTGGTCATGATGTTTGTGCAGGAATAGAAACCCTGACTAGGACAGGATCCAAAGCCTTCAAGCCTCTGCAGGTATCTGAATGCATATGGAGCACATATAATCATGCAGGCATACACACATACACATATGTACATTTTGAAGGAAGCTTATAATATGTGTTGTATGATCTTCTTGAGACACGGCTGCCAAGCACATGAGGAGGATGCTTTCTCCCTGTTGTCATGAATCCTGGTCCTGACAGAACGTTGAAGTGCCATGATCATTCCTCAAACATGCTTGCAGAATGCTCTTTTAGAACTCAAATATTTTGCCGGGCGGTGGTGGTGCACGCCTTTAATCCCAGCACTTGGGAGGCAGAGGCAGGCGGATTTCTGAGTTCAAGACCAGCCTGGTCTAAAGAGTGAGTTCCAAGATAGTCAGGGCTACACAGAGAAACCCTGTCTTAAAAAACAAAAAACAAAACAAACAAACAAAAAAAAAATCCTCAAATATTTAGTCTCTTTGATCTGAATGCCATAGCAAAGTTGACAGTCTACAAACATCAGATCTTTTCAACCCACTGCCTTTAATACACCCAGAAAATTTTTTGTTTTCATAAGTATATGAAAATACTAACATCATTGCTGACAGGATAAGTCACAAAGCTACTCACTGCTGAGATCTATTTTAGCTCAAAGGTTTCAGCGTATTTCAGTCCAGTATGATTGACCAGGGGGAGATAGCAGCTGCTCACACCATAGGGGACCAGGACACAGAGAGTGACTAGAACTGTGGCCTTGCCCCTATTGACTGCTTCTGCCAGGTAGGCGTCATCTTTTGAATTGTCCCCCAGAATATGACTATCACCTGGGAACAAGCTTTTTAATGTAAGACAGTGGAGTCATTCAGATTCATACAGCAACACTAAAGAGACACAGCCATTTATATACCCAAAGGAGAGACCGCTAGAGACCTATAAAACGAGTCTTCGGCAGTCCTTCTCGGGCGGCCTGATTCCTAAGCCCACCTTGGCTCTGGTGGTCCAGCACATCCGCAAGTGTCCACAATCAGACCTCAAACCAGGCTTGTAAGATTCCTCTCAGTGACCTCCTGACTGGCTTCTTCATCTCTCCACTTAGATTCCAGTCTCCTTCCATTCAGAAGGCTTTGCTTACTTCACAGATCGCAGAGCAAAGGGATGGAGCCAGCACCTCCCCAGCCAAGGCTCTGAGGACAAGGGTCCCATCTCCAGAAGACCATGCCACACTGATCTTAAATAGCAGAGAAGAGTGGGTGTTTTCTCCAGAATTTCTGGAAAATGTGACTGCGCTATAATGCAAGATTCTAAACGGAGAGTTATGGGTATTAATAGTAATAGTTATGACTATTCCGAGTCATGTGCACATTCGCCTGTATAGAATCATAGGAACTTAATGTGGGACGATGAGATTCATTGCATTTTAGTGTATAATACATATCTACACATAACTTGATATAAATGAATATATATTTTCTTTTAACAGAAGATGGCGGTCTAAGGACATTTCAGACACAGAGTTCAGTCCTCCAAACATACATCCAAATCAAGTGTAGTGTAGTAACCAAGGGCTGCAGCCACTCACACAGGAAGGTGCTTGCTTTTTCTTGCTTCTGTCCAGGATGGCCTTGAGCTCTAGCCTTCTGCCTCAGCATCCCCAGTAGCTGTGATTCTTGCCATGTGTTCTGCACCCAGCCAGTTCTGAGCAAACAACTTAATGAACATTTCTGTCAGAAGGAATGATCTCATCTATGTGGTCTTTTCTTCTCTAAAATGTTTAAAATGCTTTGGAAAGGCCATAGGTAAAAAAAAATAAAAGCCAATGTATGGTTAACATTTCCACAGAAACTCTGAGTATTAATAGATGTTATCAACAATGGTTATAAGCCTAGCTACTCTGGGAGTCAGAGGCAGGCAGCTCTCTGAGTTAAAGGCCTGCCTGATCTAAAGAGTGAGTTCCAGGACCACCAGGACTACAAAGAGAAACCTTTTCATGAAAAAAAAAAAAGTTATAAAAATTCATTCTAAACTTCTACATTGTTATTTGGGTACAAACTGCAAACAACTACATTTAAGTAATTAAATTATAGTTTTTAAAATTAATTTTAGCCGGGCGGTGGTGGCGCATGCTTTTAATCCCAGCACTTAGGAGGCAGAGGCAGGCGGATTTCTGAGTTCGAGGCCAGCCTGGTCTACAGAGTGAGTTCCAGGACAGTCAGAGCTATACAGAGAAACCCTGTCTCGAAAAACAAAAAAACAAAACAAAACAAAAAAAAATTAATTTTAAAAATAGGTTAACAAAAATCGCTATTTTCCCAAATAAACTACCAAGACCAATTTCTCTTTGTGTTTTTGAGAACTTCACCTGTGCTAGGCTCTCTAGAGGACACCTTGTCATGGAATCATCACAAGAACCCTCCACAGGCAGGCCTTCTACAGCCAGGAATGAAGGTTCATTATCTCACTCATTTGCTTATTCAGCTGACTGAAAAATAATTTTGAACTGGGCACTGGTGGTGCATGCCTTTAATGCCAGCACTTGGGAGGCAGAGGCAGGTGGGTTTCTGAGTTTGAGGCCAGCCTGGTCTATAGCATGAGTTCCAGGACAGCCAGGGCTACACAGAAAAACCCTGCCTCTAAATAAATAAATAAATAAATAAATAAATAAATAAAAAGTTTTAAAAATTTAATTTTGAAGATCCAGCAATACCTCTACTGGGCATATACCCAGAAGATATTCCAACTGGTAACAAGGACACGTGCTCCACTGTGTTCATAGCACCCTTATTTATAATAGCCAGAGGCTGGAAAGAACCCAGATGTCCCTCAACAGAGGAATGGATACAGAAAATGTGGTACATTTACACAATGGAGTACTACTCAGCTATTAAAAACAATGAATTTATGAAATTCTTGAGCAAATGGATGTATTTAGAGGATATCATCCGGAGTGAGGTAACCAAATCACAAAAGAAGTCACTTAATATGCACTCACTGATAAGCAGATATTAGCCCAGAAACCTAGAATACCCAAGATACAATTTCCAAAACACAAGAAAATCAAGAAAGACCAATGCATGGATACTTCATTCCTCCCTATAATAGGGATTAAAATATACATGGAAGGAGGTGCAGAGACAAAGTTTGGAGCTAAAATGAAAGGATGGACCATCCAGAGAGTGCCCCACCAGGGTGGTCCATCACATAATTAGCCAACAAATGCAGACACTACTGCATAAGCCAGCAGGATATTGCTGAAAGGACCCTGATATAGCTGTCTCCTGTGAGGCTTTGACAGTCCCTGACAAATACAGAAGTGGATGCTCACAATCATCTATAGGGCAGAACACAGGGTCCCCAATGTAGGAGCTAGAGAGAGTACTCAAGAGCTGTAGGGGTCTGCAACCCTATAGATGGAACAACAATATGAACTAATCAGAACCCCCAGAGCTCATGTCTCTAGCTGCATATGTCTTAGGAGATGGCCTAGTTGGCCATTATTGGGGAGGAAAGGCCCTTGGTCTAACAATGTTTATATGCCCCAGTACAGGGGAATGCCAGGGCCAAGTAGTGGGAGTGGGTGGGTAGGGGAGCAGGGCGGGGGAGGGTATAGGGGACTTATGGGATAACACTTGAAATGTAAATGAAGAAATTCTCTAATAATAAATAAATAAGAAAAACAAAACAAAACAAATAATAATTTTGAGTACTTATTCACACCAGGCTCTTCAAAGCAGAGGATAAAATGGCATACAAAAATTTTACTTAGGTCCTTAAAATACAAGTGGAGACAGTTATTAATGAAGAGATAGGCTGATTCCAAGTACAGTTGCTTTTGAGACAGTCATGAGACAAAAGGCGGGATTAATCGACCTAACCAAAGAGGTCAGAGAAAGCTTTCCTGAGAATATGGCAACTGGTATTTAAAGATAAATCGAAGTTAAAAGACAAGAAACGTTGTCCAAAGAAGTGCATCAGAGAATATCATGTTCAAAGGCCCTGTTGGAAGAGAGGGGTGACTTTTGAGCAGCTCAGGCTCGGCCCCGAGGAGGCTGGTGAGGGAAGGGGCTGAGTGGTAAGCCCTGGAGGTCATGGTGAGAACTGGGATCTTTATCAAGAACAATAGGACACTTTGGGTTTTTGTTTGTTTGCTTGCTTGTTTTTGTTGTTGTTTGGTTTTTCGAGACAGGGTGTAGCCCTGGCTGTCCTGGAACTCACTTTGTAGACCAGGCTGACCTCGAATTCATAAATCTGCCTGCCTCTGCCTCCCAAGTGCTGGGATTAAAGGCGTGTGCCACCACACTCGGCTGGCAATGAAGGTTTGTTATCAAAGTAACCATCAACTGAATCCAATCGCTTGGCCTCTCCAATCTCTGGAACGTTTAAAATAGTTTAGCATTGAGCATCAGATATGGCTCTTTGTTTTGTTTTGAATTTTGAGGGTTTTTGTTTTTTGTTTTTTGCTTGTTTGTTTGATGGACTTTTATAGGGCAGGGTGAGAGCTGCAAGTTTATAATATAATTTCTAGCTCTTCCGTGCATAGATGACTGTTTTCATTGGTGGGAATTGTATGAATCGTAGGCAGGGTGTCATACATGCTAGGCAAATGCTCTATGAGCTAGGCTGCGTTCCTAGACAGCCTATGGACAGTTTCAACGTCTTAGAGGATATATTGCAAACATGCCTCTGCAATAATTAAAAAAAAAATTAAGAAGTTCATTCATCAAAATTAGTAAAAAAAATGTGGGGCTGGAGAGATGGCTCAGCAGTTAAGAGCACTGACTGCTCTTGCAGAGGTCCTGAGTTCAATTCCCAGCAACCACATGGTGGCTCACAACCATCTGTAATGGAATCTGATGCCTTCTCTTAGTGTCTCTGAAGAGAGCGACAGTGTATGCATATACATCTAAAACAAAATTAGTTAAAGGTATTCACACAGAACACAATCTGCAAAACCTGTCCACAACATGGAGATTTCCTTTCCACTACTCTTAATTCGGGTGGTGGGGGTGGGGTACCAAGACAGGGTTTCTCTGTGTAGCCCTGGCTCTCCTGGAACTTGCTCTGTAGAACATGCTGGTCTTGAACTCAGAGTTCTCCCTGCCTCCCATGTGCTAGGATCAAAAATGTGAGCCACCATACCCAGCCCTTTCTGCTGCTACTCTTCCTTGATTTCATCAGATTGTATGACAAATATTATACATCCTTGATTTTTGCCGGACACGTTTCATTCTGTGGCCCCGCGAGATCTGTAGTTAAAGATGCCTGCCACCTTTTTGCACACACCGGCAAGCCTGCCTGATCACCCGAGTTAAATCCCCAACCTGTATGATAGAAGGAGAAACCAACACCTAAAGTTACCCTTTGACCTTCACACCTGTGCTCTGGAACTCCTGCATCCTTCTCCATGCCAATAATAAACAGATTGATAAACACATCTAACTTTTTTTTTCAAGACAGGGTTTCTCTGTGTAGCCCTGGCTGTCCTGGAACTCACTCTGTAGACCAGGCTGGCCTCAAACTCAGAAATCAGCCTGCCCCTGCCTCCCCAGTGCTGGGATTAAAGGCGTGCGCCACCACGCCCGGCTCACATGTAACTTTTAAATAAGTGCTGTCAACTCTTCTGCAAACAGCATATATCTTACACCTGCTTGTGACCTTGTCTGTCTTGGCTACATTCATCTGAATAAAAGTGTGTGATCATTTGGCCACAAGGACATTGTTTCTTATGACAATTCCACACTTAGGGGCCCTAAGCTTGACAGTAAAGTTCAGACTCTACTTGTCTAAGCTACAATGTTGCTCATGATGTAACTCTGCTTTCTTGTACGTTTAAAAGCTAATTAAAATGTAACTTTTTGTTTGTTTGTTTGTTTTTGTTTTTCCAGACAGGGTTTCTCTGTATAGCTCTGGCTGTCCTGGAACTCACTTTGTAGACCAGGCTGGCCTCGAACTCAGAAATCCACCTGCCTCTGCCCCCCCCCCTCCAGTGCTGGGATTAAAGGTGTACGCCACCACCACCACCAGCAAAATGTAACTTCTTAACTTTAAGTTACAGCTAGGTACTTTTGGCCAAATGCACTTTTCAAACGAAAAATTCAACCCGGTACCGTGGCACAAACCTGGCACTCAGGGAAGTAGAGGCAGGAGGATTGCTTCAAGTTCACTGCCATCCTGGTTTTCAGAATGAGTTCCAAGACACAGGGTAATGTCCTATCTTTAAGAGGTGTGTCCCCGGGGCTGGAGAGATGGCTCAGCGGTTAAGAGCACTGACTCTTCTTCCGAAGGTCCTCAGTTCAATTCCCAGCAACCACATGGTGGCTCACAACTTCTGGTGCCCTCTTCTGGAGTGTCTGAAGGCAGCTACAGTGTACTTACATATAATAAATAAATCTTAAAAAAAAAAAAAGAGGTGTGTCCTCTGGGTGTGTGTTAAGGATGGTGGGGTCCGAGGTGGGCGGAGCTGGAGAGAGACAGAGTGTGTGTTAAGGATGGTGGGGTCCGAGGTGGGCGGAGCTGGAGAGAGACAGGGAAAGCTCACCAAAGGAAAGCAAACTCCACCTATTCACCTGTATTTGCATACATCCACCTGCAACTGTGGCGTGTGCTAATTTCCCTCTTCTCTATAGCCTAAAATTTCCATAAAGTTAATTTAAACCAGGATTTTAAAAAAATTCAACAGAGGAGGTTGAGAACAGTCAGCATTTCATAAAAGACCATCTTAGAAAAGAGGAGAGGAGAGGTGATGGAGGAGAGGAGAGAACAGAATCATGGCTTCCGTCAAACTTGCTTCAGTAATCATGCAAGACATAATAATACCCCACAATAGCAAATTACTTAAATTCTATCTTAAAAGAAATGAGTTATAATATTGTTTAATTGGGTGGAGTAGATTTACAGTCCTAGCACTCAAAAGGCAGCAGGGTGGAGAGGGGGGATTAGTGTAGGGGAGCGACAGCCAGAGTGGGGCTTCCCCTTCTCAAGAGAAGAAGAAGATGGAATGGGGGAGTACTTGTTGGAGGGGATACTGGTTGTGAAGCGAATAAATACAATTAAAAAACAAAAACAAACAAACAGAAAACACCAGAACCAGTTAATTGGTTTCAATAATTGTGAAATCTACAGCCTTTTAAGCCAGTTCAGATACAGAGGGTGAAAACATTCCCTAATGATTTTCAGTCACTAAAGAGCAAAATTATAAATCAGACTCAGCTGGGCATGGTGGCACACACCTTTAATCCCAGCACTCGGGAGACAGAGGCAGGCAGATTTCTGAGTTCGAGGCCACCCTGGTCTACAAAGTGAGCTCCAGGACAGCCAGGGCTATACAGAGAAACCCTGTCTCTAAAAAACCAAAATAAATAAACAAACAAATAAATAAATCAGTCTCATAACTTGTGTGTATATTTATTTATGCACTATCAGACTTTGATGCAAATTTCTAGCTCATATTCATGATGCATAACCCCAGGACTGAGGTTATGACTTAGTTCATAGAGTATAAACCAGAGATTGCTTATACTTGGCGTCCCAGCACTCTAAGGGTACAGGCAGAGAGAGGATCAGATGTTCAAGGTCATCCTCCAGCCCAAGCCACCTTGAGACTACTGAGATTCTGTCTAAAATCAAAGAAAAGAAAAAAAATTAAACAGATGCATCTACTTAAAGATTTACTTATTTTATTTTATGTGCATAGTTTTGCCTGCAGGTATATATGTACATCTTTTATGGGCACCATCTGGTACTCTCAGAAGCCAGCAGAAGGCGCCAGATCTCCTTGAACTAGAGAACACAGGCAGTTGTGAGTCACTAGGTGGGTGTTAGGAACCAAACCCAGATCTTCTACAAAAGCAGCAAGCACTCAACTGCTGAGTCGTCTCTCCAGCTCCTAGATATTTTGCTTTTTTTTTTTTTTTACAAAAATAAGACTTGAAAACTAATAACTTAATTAAATTCTTTGGCTTAATTAATTGGAAATAGAACTGGAATATTTTCTTTTTAAAGAAATAGTAAAACAAAACCAAGAACCTGGCTTTCTTCCTTTTTTTAAAAAAATGTATTTAATGTTTTACTTTAATATTGTTTAATTGTCTATTTTATTTACATTTCAAATGTTTTACCCTTTCCAGGTCTCCCCTTTAGAAGCCCCCTATCCTACCCGCCCTTCCCCTGCCTCTGAGGGTGATCCCACACACACACTCCCATCTTCCAGCCCTGGCATTCCCCTACACTGGGGCACTGAACACCCTCAGGCCCAAGGGCCTCTCCTTCCACTGAAGTCCAACAAGGCCATCCTCTGACACATACTCGGCCCGAGCTGTTGGGTCCCTCCATGTGTACTCGTTGGTTGGTGGTCCAGTTCCCGGGAGCTCCAGGAGGGTCTGGCCGAAAACCTGTCTTTCAAGAAGAAAAAAAAAAAGAAAAGAAAAGCAAAACCCCACAAAACTTATCATATGCTTAACCTGTAGACCTGGTTTTCAATCTTCCTAATACCACAACCCTTTAATATAGTTCCTTATGTTGTGGTGACCCCCCCCCCCAACCATAAAATCATTTTTGTTAGCCGGGTGTGCACTCGGGAGGCAGAGGCAGGCAGATTTCTGAGTTCGAGGCCAGCCTGGTCTAAAAAGTAAGTTCCAGGACAGCCAGGGCTATACAGAGAAACGCCATCTTGTAAGACAAACAACCACATCATTTTTGTTGCTAATTTTTGTTGATAATTGTACTTTTGGTACTGTTAGCAATCATAACGTCAACCTCTGTGTTTCCGATGATCTCAGGTAGCCCTAATGGAAAGGTCATTTGACAAGCCCCATTAAGGGATAGCAACATAGGGTGAGAACTACTAGTGAAGATGTATTAGTGTTAGAACCCAAAAAACTTTGTTTCAACTCAAAAAAGTTCAGGGGAACACTGATGTAGATTGCCCAGAACTTTGCCATAGTCTGTATCTTTAAAAGCTGTTTTATATAACTCTACAATATTTCAATGACAATTTTATTTACATTGTATATATTATGTTGTAATTTAATATTTCAATGTAATTTTAAAACATGTTCGTCCCATGAGAGTAACCTAAGTGTGCTCACACATACTGCAGTCACCAACCCAGGCCTGTTTAGATGTAACCTGTGCACCGAGACCTGGAACTAGCTGCTTGCCTTAATATTTTGGTGTCTGTGCTAAAATAAGAACCGTGGTAGAAATTTCTGGACCACATCTTCCCTAGAGAACAGTCTGAACTTCCTGTGCCCTTTGACCCAATGCCCACACAATGAAAAGTATAAAATTAAAAAAATGCACAGATGTGGAAAATCATGCCTGTCTGCCTGCCTTGGGGAGCAGAGGCAGGAATCTGCCTGCCTTGGGGAGCAGAGGCAGGAATCTGCCTGCCTTGGGGAGCAGAGGCAGGAAGATTGCCCAGAGTTGCAGGGAGTCCTTCCTGGCTACATCGTGAGTCCTTGTCTAAAACTCAAACTAAAATATCCTATGCATTCAAAAGCCAGATCTTGCTACTGTTACTAAGCATTACCAAAGGCTAAGGGCCACAGCTCACTTACACGGGACTTTAGCATCTAATTGTTTTAAGATTCAGAACAAAGAAAACATATAGGAGAGTAACTGTGAAGTTAAGAGGACAAAGGACAAGATCTCAGAGCATGCAGACCTACCAAGGGAGTCTTTAGGCCAAAGAGCAAATATATTGAAAAAAAAAAAAAAAACAAAGAGAAAAACACATGAAGCTAGCAGTGGAATCATTTCTTGCCTTGTTAAAAAGTTTCAGCCCCCTATCTGACTTTGCATAAATTGTACTAAAGATGGGCAAGAATCTAGCAGGAATATTCATTCATTAACCAGCACAAACCCACAGGTGGATCCACCTAAGAGGAGATCTCTGGAAAAAACGGTAGGCGGTCGGACAGGAGCCAGAAGCTCAAGGTCACTTATCAAGACTACTCCTCTCACCCCAGGTTCACCTTAGATCCTGCTCTGAGTTTAGTTAGGGATAAAGGACATCTGCAAAGAAGGTTAGATTCAGAGATAAACTGCTTCCAGTCCTCCAAGCAATCTAGATAAGACATCAAGTGGTCTATTTTGAATTCCTTTGGTTCTTTATTGAAGCCACGCCCAATTCCCCTCCTGGAGGCAATATCACCAGAATGCGAGGAATCAAAGAAATTCAAAACGTAAAATGATAACAGCCGTGGTTGCCAAATCAAAAGGTCCCTACTGCACAGAGCCCTCTGCTGCAGGAAGGTCCCGGAAGAGTCCTTGCATAAATGAATTTTACTACCCCAGGTGGGCTGTAAAAAGAAAAATGGTGACCAACTGGTCCAAAATGTAACTGTGCTGTCTTTAAATACAAATACAAAAACAAAAACATAAAACAAACAAAAACTCCTTTGGTAGTAGAACAAAATGCTTAAATACTGATTAACTCTTTGTGTCAAAAGCACATTATATGTTTGCAAAGTTTCTCTTACATTTTCAAAACTAACACCAAACCTAGGAAGGTGAAGGGATTTTTTTTTTCAAATCTCAGAAAGAAACTAGATTGAGAGCCTTTTAAAGATACACTTTGCCCACGTTGTAAGGAAGACCAAACAGCTTAGCCCATCCTGCAAGGACAATCCCAAACAATGTTCCAGTTCATTCCACACAACTCTAAAGAAGCTTGCTTACACTGTCTTCTTCACTACCTTCTACCAAGGACCTGAGGAGGTGACATTCACAGAGTGTTTATATTCTACTTCACTAATAACAGCAAATGAGGAAGGCTATAGTTATGAAGAACAAGTACATGAAATCAGAAAATAAAGCCCGAGTTGAGAACACACTAGTACACAGCAGATTCTGCTCAACAGCTAGCGCTGGTAAAGTATATTACTTGCCCTGGGAAACTGGAGTTGAGTATCTCATTGCAACATCGAGTCCCTTGGGCTTGTTTTTGTTTGGTTTCACAGTGCCTGCAAGTGGTAAAACCTCTGCTTAGGGCAGAGTTCTCTTTCTAGAACTTTCCACAGCACATCTGAAAGTGAGCTTTCTCTTGATGTTTGTCTGAGTGCTACCATTACCCTGGATTCTCTTCCACAGTGGACTCCAGTTTTAATCCATGAGCATGATAACCGATTTGGAGGCACAGCGGTTTCATGAAACACCTCATTGTGCATATACAATGTGCGCACAAATACAATTCGTCTTTTTTTTTTTTTTATTTTAACAGTAGTCTTTGGAAGCACAATATAGTAGCTTATACACTTCACTGGCTGAAAAACAATAAAGCACTAAGATACAGGCTAAGGAGTAATTTAAAAGAATCCAACAGATTCTTCCATTTATTTTGCTCTAAGTTACAGGTAAAGTGTTTTCCTAATGTGAGGATTATGGGAGAGAAAAACCAGTAGATTATTACCTAAAATCCTTTCTAATGTATGAAAGATAAATAGGAATTCTTACATCCTTCCCCAAGCATCCGGAAGTTCCTGATTTAAATTCTATTTTATGCTTTGATTCCTAATGACCTGTTGGCAGAGCTCCTGCGGCGCTGGAGGAAATGGCATGGGGCAAATGTCTCCCAAGAAGCGGCCACCGGGTGCAAGGGTGTGAGGGGAGGTGTTTCCCTTGCCGGCTCTGCTTTCAGATGCTAGCAACTAAAACACACCAGCAACTCCTTCCTGACCTGCCTCCCACCACCTGCCTTTGACCCTCCTAGCTCCTGGGTGGAGATTTTGAATTTCTTTGGAATCGAACCAGCTCAATCTCAAAGGGAATGTGGCTAAGGGGGTGGCAAGAAATTCCACCTTGCATAGCGTTTATGCTAGACATCTTAAAATCCCGAAGCCGGCCAACGCACTTTGAAAGGAAGCCCCCCAGCTCGTACTGAGTCCCGGAGAAGAAAGCAGCTCGAGGCCCGCGCCTGGCGCTCGCCCCCTGGCGGCTCCTTCGGGAAGCGCAGCGGCGCCCGTGCTCGCCTGCTGGAGACTCCACGGATTCCGACGCCGCGTGAGCCGCGGTGGCCGGAGAGGCCCAGCTGTCCTGAGCCCAGAGTGGCTGGGACGCGACGGAGTCGGCCGATCGAGCGTCTTCCACCCTCAGCCGTGAGGTTGGGGAAGACGTAGGCCAGCGCCCGGAAATAACGCATGCCACTTCCCCTGCCATCTCTAGTTCCAAACCCCAGGCGAAGGAGGAAGGTCGTGGAGAAACACCGAGAGGGCAAGGAGAGAGCGCAAGCCAGGCGAATGAGGTGCCAGGGACAAAGTTAGAGACGTCGCCAGAAGGCAGCTTAGAGCCCAGGGTAGCAGCAAACAGGTGAGGACTGGAGCGAGAGAAATCAAACTCCACGTTTTCAGGAGCTCTAACCTCGCACCGTGCAAGGTCGCAGGTGCTGTGCGGGGATTTTGACCTTACAGCAGGTACCTTCCTGTTTAAAAAAATATATAAAATCTCAACTAAAATTGCAACATGTGCGTGTGGATACATTTCAATGACCCCACCCCCACCCCTCGCGCGTGCTTCCACGTGCAGGCACCTTACTATAGCCAGGGCCAGAGCGTACCTATTTTCTGTGTTTTAAATGGTTAACTATAGTCCACTTCCAACATGAACAGGAGGAACTTATATGAGAATGTTTTAGGTGACAGATAGTGGGATTTGAAAGATGACGCTCTTTTTATTTATGGTTTCGCGAAGGAGGGATTCTGTAGGGAAACAGACCCCCCCCCACTCCCCATTTCGGAAGTCCATGATGTCTCCCTGAGTAATCGCGTGGGTATTACAGAATTAATTTAAAAGGTTTCTGCATCGAGCAAAACAGTACCAAAAAAAAAATCTTCAAAAGGCCTCCATCTATAGATAATCCCTCTTAAAAAGGAAATTCTAACAAACTACAAGTCCACACACAATCCAAAGCCAATCCCAGCCAGAGCAGAAGGGACTTGAAACCCGAATCTACATTCCGTTCCTCCCGTACAAGGCTCGGGAGGTGGGGGAGGCGGGCTGTGCTGGTGCCCGGTGTATAATCGGGTTAATCCAGTAGACAAAGAATAAACCAATAGCCCTCCCACCTCACTTCCCGCTCCCCTTTCCCTCCCCCTCCTGCTTCCCCACCCTCTTCGCCCCCTGGGCATCGGTGGGGGAGGGGTGCGGTGGAAGTGTGTGTGTGTGGGGGGGAAGCACAGGAGAGAAGAGGTAGGATCGAAATGGAGATTCCGAATAGAATCTAAAAAGCAGCTGCGACTCGCTTTTCTTGCTAACACTGGGCGGCCGGGTTAGTTTGCAACGTTCTTCCTTCTCCTCTCCCGGCGGCGAGGGGAGAAAGTTCCCCAAGCGAGGCCAGCCTCGGGCTCGTGGCCTCTGGGGTGGGGGGGTGGGGGGTCGGGGACCCTTAAGGTCAGTGTTTCCTTGAAACTAGATAAACTGACCCCGCGGCGGCCCGCGCGGCCCCGCGTGACGGCGCCCGGGCTGCAGGAGCGGCTGGGGACGCGCGGGGCGGCGCGGTTGCCCTTTTGAATGCCTCCTGCGGCTCGGAGCGCTGGCGGGCGCTGGAGCGCGAGTGAATGTAGCCCCGCGGAGCCAATGAGCTGGGACCGGATGCGATATATCCTCTGGGACAACAACTGCTCTGTTCCGCCTCGGATCCACATGACGCCATTTACTGCTGCCGCGGCCGCTGCAGAGCTCCCTGCCTCCTCCGGAAAGGCGAGGGCGCAGGCCAGCGGCGCCCCCCCCGTCCCCCCCCCATCCCGGGCCGGGCCCCAGACCCTCCTCCCCCGCCGCACCCCCACCCCCGCCTCGGCTTCGCCGCCGCGCCTCCGCAACGCCCAGTCTGCACGAGCGAGAGCTGCGCGCCGCAGCGCCAGCGGAGGAGAGGGGCCGGCGGAGCGCGCAGCGCCCAGGCCCCCGCGCGCGCCCGGCCCGGCCCGCGGCCCCGCGCCTGCCTCCACTCGGGAGCAGCCCCGGGCCCCCAGGACTTGGCGAGCTGGCCTTAGGTTCTTTGTAAGGCCGTGCTCGCCTCGCTTTCTCTCATCGACCAGGAGAAAAAGAGACTCGCCAACGTTGCCGCTTCGGCCTCTTGTTCATTGAGAAAGAAAAAAAAAAAAAAAAAAGGAGAGAGCGAAGGGGGGAAAAAGGAAATACTCCGCGTGCGCTTCTGGAAGGGAGGTCATCTCTCTCTAGCCCGGTATCCGGGAGGGTTCCAACGGTGGAGGACTGGGTTCCAAAATTTCCCCGTGGTTTTAATCCACCGATTGCTTGGAAGTTGGACTGAAGCAGAGTTTGGAAAGAAGGAAAAAGTTTGCATCGGGACTGGATTTATTTGCACATCGCTGGAAGAAGAGGATCCAAGGGAGAGGGGTTGGTGCAAAGCCGCGATCACGGTGAGGAGCGTTTGGTTTTTCCCCTTCTGGAACCATAGCCGGCCGGGAGTGGGGTCCGGGTTCCTCTCTCCACTAAACCAGCTTGCTTCTCGGGAGGATCCGGGAACTACCCCGCGGATCTCCTTCGCCTAGAACAGGGGTTCGGCCATGGCTGGGCTACAGGGTACGCCTATGCAGTGTCCCCTGTCCCACGACAGCTCACTCTTAGGGGTTTGGGGCGGAGGACCGCTCCACTGCGTTCTACTCCTACCCCTGCATTGGCGACGATTCAGTCGCCGAGAGCTTTAAGGGAGGGAAAACACAAAGTGTTTTCCAGGTCGCTGTTGCAGGCTCTGGCATTGCTAACCTGTTCCTCCATTCGGTGAAGGCTAAGTTGTAGAAGAGCCATCCTGAGTCGGAGGCGCCTGTGGGGCTGGGGTACTAGGCTTCTCACCTCACCAGGGCAGGAGACCCGGCGGGCGAGCGGAGGCGAGAGTGCCAGGCGGAGGGAGTCCCCGCCTCTGCCCGGTGTGGACAGTCTAGCCCGGTGCGGGTGGGAGCGTCGCCCAGCCTGGCGCCGCGTCTCTGCGGTTCGGAAGTGCAGCTTTCTCTTTTTTTCCGTTCTTCGTGGTCGGCCTAGGTCACGCTTTTTTTTTTTTTTTTTTAAATATATTTGGACACTGAGGCTGACCTAGTACAGGAAGAGTTATCAAGTGGTCGCGATGGTTTTCCACTACCTGAAAGTAGGTGGCAAAATAAAAAGACTATTTTTTCTTCCCCTTCCCTCTTTTGTGTTACTGTTTTTAAGATTTGGAGTCTTAACGCCTTTTTTACAAAGGGGTTTCTGTGTCGGTTTGCCCCACCCTAGTGCTGAAGTCCTTTCCCCCTAATCCTTAGTCTGATCACACACTGTTCTTAATGGGGGTTTCAAAGCACTCTCAAAGGGGGAGGGAGAGGAACTGGGAGAGCGCAGAAGGGTGGAGGGGGGGCCTGCGATGGAGGCGGCCAGGGATCTGTAGAAATCACTTTTATTTTTCCTTCCGAAAGATGCTACTTTGCACAGCAAGCTGGTCCTCACGGAAAGTTTCCGATCCCCGGGGCTCATAGTTGTGCATGCCTGGTGGGTGCAGTGGGGCTCTGGATAAAGCTATTTTTCTTTCGTTTTAAGAAATATGTGTTATTCTTTCTGATCTAAAAGGAGGTAGGCGTGTGCAGATTACAGGCAGTGCTTGCCTCGGTCATTGCACCGTGGAGTCGCTCTGGGAGTGTGGGTGTAAGCTGTGCGTCCTGAGCCGGGCTCTCTTCCTCGGGCCGTCGGCTTTGGAAACTAGTGAGGACAGGCGTTTAGAGGGCCTTCGCAGAAACACCTTGTGGTGACCTTGCGGCGGGGGTGGGGTGGGGGTGGGCGTGTTAGAGTGGCTCCCCCTCTTGGGGCCGGATGGCAGTTCCTCTTGGGTTGGGGGAAATTTTAGCCGCGGGGGTGGAGGAGGGGGAAGTGTGCTCGTGCCTTTCATGACACGTCCCCTTCGGAGGCGCCCGCGCCCCCTGCCTGCCTGAGCTTCTGCGGATTGTACACGGGAGGGGCCGGGCTGGCCCCTGGACAGCGTCAGTCCGCCTGGAGAAAAGTCCCCCGGGGTTCTGGCTGAGTCCCACCTGCTGGGGACTGTGTGGGGGCGCAGATAGAGCCGATAAACGGGTTGAAAGCGAAGAACAGCCTTGTGTACCTTGCTGTTGGAGTCGAGCAGATCCGGTTTCCAGCTCTGGTTTGTCACCTGCCTTGTTTGCTGTCCTTTTCCAAAAAGCAGAGGTTGGGTTAAAAAAAAATCCGGGTTTGCTTATTTTCCTTTATTTTCATGTGGACTCGGGAGAGGGGGTGGGATGGTACTTAAATCGAAGCATGACTGTAATTTTTAAGTTTACCTGACAAGATCATAGGCTTCCACTGCGACACTTCAGATTCCTAAAACTTTTGTTGCAGTTGTTTGCTTTGTGCTCTCGGGTATTTTCAAGATGAGAAAATCGTGGTGTTTTTTTTGTTTTTGTTTTTTGTTTTTTTTTGCATGCTTTATTTATATAAAAAATGACTTGTGGTTTGGAACCTAAGGCTAGACGCCTAGGATGTGGGTCTGTAGAATGTTTGATTCACAAGTTGTGGTCTTAGGACTTTATTTTCACGTGCTACCTAATGGGATTCGAGATGACTTACTTTAATTATATAACTTTATGCTAATAATATTTATTTAAAACTCCACTTCAATTGCCCTTGAAATGTACTTTTTAATCATAGCAGTCCTATGGGACTGGGAAAAGATAGGGATTAGACCACTCACGGTACAAGTGTGATGTAAAAAAACTCCCTTGACCATACTTTGTGTAGGCATTTGTTGGTGTGTCATGTAAAAATGATCACGACAAACTTAAACCTACTTCAAAATCTGAAGAGTATACCTGTGAAACTGTTGGTAGCAGTTATGCCCCAGCGTTTCCTGACAATTTAGAGCCAGAGCCTTCTAAATTGCATGTTTATTTGAGTAAAGCATTCAGTGAATTGGTAGAACTTAGCTTTGAGTTTCTGCACTTACTAAGACTACAGAACTGTCAGCGCCTAGCCTTAATTTTCACTTTTGAGAACAAGCCTCGACCATCGGCTGTTCTCCTACCTCGCCACTACCAGCGCATTTCCAAGTCCCATTTTCTCCAGAGGATGTGGGAAGTGGAAGAGTCGTCAAGTCTGGTGGGTGGAGAATGGGAAGTCTTAGAGTGTAAACCATTTTCTTTCCTCTTGGTTTCCCCAGGAGTTCAGATGTGTTCTAAGCCTGCTGGGGTGAACACACTGCCAAGACCTGATGGAGGCCAGAGCTCAGAGTGGCAACGCGTCGCAGCCTTTGCTGCAGACAGCCCATGACAGTGGCAGGCAGCGCGGGGAGCCGGATCCCAGAGATGCCCTTACCCAGCAGGTACATGTCTTGTCTCTGGATCAGATCAGAGCCATCCGAAACACCAATGAGTACACAGAGGGCCCTACTGTGGTCCCGAGACCTGGCCTCAAGCCTGCTCCTCGCCCCTCCACTCAGCACAAACACGAAAGACTCCACGGTCTGCCCGAGCACCGCCAGCCTCCCAGGCTCCAGCCCTCGCAGGTCCATTCTTCACGGGCCCCTCTGTCCAGGTCCATCAGCACCGTCAGCTCAGGGTCTCGGAGCAGTACAAGGACAAGTACCAGCAGCAGCTCCTCGGAACAGAGGCTGTTGGGACCGTCCTTCTCCCCCGGGCCTGCTGCTGCTGATGGGATAATCCGAGTGCAGCCTAAATCTGAGCTCAAGCCTGGTGAGCTTAAGCCACTGAGCAAAGATGATTTGGGTCTGCATGCCTACAGGTGTGAGGACTGCGGCAAGTGCAAGTGTAAGGAGTGCACCTACCCGAGGCCCCTGCCGTCGGACTGGATCTGTGACAAGCAGTGCCTCTGCTCAGCCCAGAACGTCATTGACTATGGGACTTGTGTGTGCTGTGTGAAAGGTCTCTTCTATCACTGCTCCAATGACGATGAGGACAATTGTGCTGACAACCCGTGCTCTTGCAGCCAGTCCCATTGTTGTACGCGATGGTCAGCGATGGGTGTCATGTCTCTCTTTTTGCCTTGTTTATGGTGTTACCTTCCAGCCAAGGGTTGCCTTAAATTGTGCCAGGGGTGTTACGACCGAGTGAACAGGCCAGGCTGTCGTTGTAAAAACTCAAATACAGTTTGCTGCAAAGTTCCCACTGTCCCCCCCAGGAACTTTGAAAAGCCGACATAGCATTATTAATCAGGAATATTGCAGTAGTAGGGATTGTTGCTCCGCCCCTCCCCCCCTTTTTAACACATATGCAACCAACTAAACAGTTGTAATCTTGGCACTGTTCATAGAGGGTTAGGGGATTTGTGGTTTGCAGTGAGATGCTTTTCTTTCTTTTTTCCTTTTTCTTTTCCTTTTCTTTTTTTTCCCTTTGGTCCATGTGCCATTTTAACTGATACGCTTGCTAGAATTCAGCTAATGGAACCCCAAGGAAGGGCAACAGAAGTTGGTGACCCACGTTTCATGAGCTAAAGCAGCAAACACTCCTAGGCAAAGAAGTTCTTGTTTGTGAATAGTCCATGCACAATGTGTAAATTAGCAAATGGCTCCCGGACCCCTCCTTGTTTTCTCCAGAGATAATGTGCTATATTTTTGTATATACGATAATATTTGCAACTGTGAAAAAAAAAAACAAGTTGTGCTATGCTTCATGGCACAGTCACAAAATATTATACTAATATGTTGTACATTCGGAAGAATGTGAATCAATCAGTATGTTTTTAGATTGTATTTTGCCTTACAGGAAGCCTTTATTGTAAGTCTCTGATTTCCCTTTGGACTTGATGTATATTGTACAGTTACAGTAAAATTCAACCTTTATTTTCTAATTTTTTCAACATATTGTTTAGTGTAAAGAATATTTATTTGAAGTTTTATTATTTTATAAAAAAAAGAATATTTATTTTAAGAGGCATCATAAATTTTGCCCCTTTTATGAGGACGTGGTGGTTGCTGCAAAGGAGAGGTTACAGATGCTATGTTCAATATAAAATAGAAAATATATTAACGTTTGAAATTAAGCTGAGCTTGTTTTGTCTTATTTTACCTGGTTTCTTGTTTGTTTCAAATGTAAGAAGCCACGTTTTATGTCAAGGTATTCTCTCCAGTAGGGTTCACTTATCTGCACAAGAGTCCTCTTAGGGCAACTCAGTGGCTTTCAGAGATGGTGCTGCCTGTCAGGACCGACCAGCAGAGTCCACTGGATGGAGTCTGAGTTTTGTTCAGGACCGACCAGCAGAGTCCACTGGATGGAGTCTGAGTTTTGTTCAGTGTCAGAAGTTCCCTTGACTCTGTCCTGTCGTGTTCTTCCCAGTCTTTTGCAGACTTGCTGGCATGCCTTGGCTCTGCCTGGCAACTCTGTTATCTTGAGCTTACTTAGAAGGCATTCCAGAAAGATTAACGGTTAGAATTTTTTTTTCCTAATATACAGTATTAAAAATGGATGTCAAAGAGACTCAGAACTAGAGGAACGAGTTTGCTCAATAAGCACTGAGTACTTGTCTGTATGTCAGACATGGAATGTGTCTGTGTGCAGGCGGATCCTTAGATTGGAGGAAGGGAAAATGTTTTCCTCACTTAGGCTGGCCACAGCTCTCCTCCTCCTCCTACTGTGTAGTTATTTGCGTCAAGCTCTGCTGTTCATCACCATCTCACCATAGTCTTTATTGGGAAAAAAAAAACATTAAAAAAATACTATTTTGACTCAGGTTGGTCAGATATTTCAAATCCAAGTGTGCGGTTCATATCTCTGACCTGAATCACATTATGTAGAAAGTTAGTTTTACTCCTATGTAAACGTGCAGTATGGCAAAACATCAGTTCAGAGCTGTCCTGTGGGAACAAAGACACAAGCTGCTACAGGCCCATCTTGACAATATTAGTCACCTTGTGGCTGGTGAATTTTCTTTTTTTTTTTTTTTTTTCCAAAAGCCTAGCATTTTGCTGCCAAGAATCCCCGGAAGTCTAGGAAATTATTTACCTGCCGTTCTAGCTTAATCTCTTGTTTCCTGTTCTCTTGTGTGAAGAGGTCTTAACACTAAGCAAGTTGTCTTCTGTTTTGTTTTGTTTTTAAATGGGCTTTCAAGGAACCCTATGGCTGCCTGAGAACTGTCCTCTGAACTTCCTCACAAGCCTCAATTAATTTATAAGTTGTTTACTTTTAGCTTCAACTCGGAGATAACCAAATGTTCATAGAATGTTGGGTTTAATTTCTCACTGTTGATTTCAGAAAGAACTAGAAAGCGGGAAAGTGAAGCGGGGCTTCCTACTCATGGTAGTCTTCAAGGTTTGGAAAGCACAGTCATTCAGGCTGAGCATTGTGCTTCATGCATCCATCCAGCCTTTTTTCTTTTTTTTTTGTGAAAGTTATAAAAATTGCGAAAGTCAAAATTTTCTTGGACTGTGTAAGCAGTTTTCAGAGCAGTTTTGTACATAAGTGGCAGCAGATGCAAGTGAATGCTTATTGAAGTTAGATTTAAAGCTTTCTCTCCATAATTACCAAATCAGAATCTCTGGTGTGGCCTTAGAGATCTGTATGCACCATCATCCTTCAACAGGTTTATCTGCAGTCAGTCTGGCTGCTGACCTAGAGATTGCATTGTACTTTAGCGTGTCTTTAAAGAGCTCGGATATCAAGCATGCTCACTGATTTGGAAATCCAAGGATAGTCAACTGAAGTTAGAACAGAGGATTTAGTGTATAAATATGTTCAGTGCTAGCAGAAATAATTTGTTTAAAGTAAATAGGGAAGCTGGATTCCTCAAGGAGTTTCTAACGGACCTATTCAGTGTTGAATTTGCCTATACCAGTATAGAATTCATTTTTAGCTTATGAAAATTAAATACTTATGACCAGATAGATTAAAATCAATTAGGTCTTACACATTGTGGGAAGAGTTAAATGTAATAGCCTCACTTGGGAACAGAGGAATAATAATCTCAAAATGTCAGTTTCTATTGAAAATTAAGACACTGGTAACATAAACTGAGTTGATGATCCGATAACCCTATTTTGGTATAATAGGTTAAAAAAATGATACAGGCGAAAGGGGCCTGCTGAACATGGAGTTGGTTTTAAAGTTTGAGTTGCTTTACATTTTTCTCAAATCTGTGCATACTATGCATTGAGACTCACTTACCAATGACAACTCGATGGTTGTTACTTGAAACATTCATTTGTGTGTTTTGAGGGAGAGATCTGAAGGCCTTGCCAAATTTCTGCCATGTTGGAGCATGCTCTGGGGATTGTCTGAAAGAAGAAAGCCAAACCCAGGGATGTAATTCCAACCCAACTGCCGGCGTACCTTCTTTCTTCAGTGCATGTCTATCCTGAAGACTGTTCAGCTCCAGAGTACCTAAGGTGTTGGTGATGTCAGATAAGTGGGTTTGCTCATGTCACTGCACAGTGCTGAGTAGTGGGTCATCAATAGGTTTGTTATCATTTGTGAGCTTTTAAGGGCATGGTGAAAGGTGTCCTGGATGTGGGATTTCAGTTGGAGTTACACCCACAAGTGACTATTTACCTTCCTTTCCTAAATGTGCAAAAGGACCCCAGCATGGGTGTTCAGTCTCAGTTTTGACACTAATTAGATTCTACAGCAAAGAATCATTTGAGATATAACCCAGGATAGAGTGTTTGCCTTGTGTAAGAACCAGGATACAATACCTAACATTAACTTATACAACACAAAAAACACATTTTTATTTCAATGTTTTGGACTATTTTAGTTAAATAAGTCTCAAGAGGCAGAGTACTTGGTAACCTTGTAAAGAGAGCCCTGGATTCAGTCTCTGGCACAGCCCAAACAAGGCATGGAAGTACAAGTTTGTAATTCAGGCACTTGGTAGGTGAGACATACTGAGTTCAAAGCTGACCTAGCATGAATCGTCATGTCAAGCAAAAGTAATGTGAAAATTTGTAATTAACAAGTTGGGTCATTTTTGCCAGTATCTAATCTATTGACTGTATCCATTAAGATCAGCATCATTAATTTCTATTTTTAATTTGGACGGATGCATATTTTTCTCCTCTGAGGAAACCAGGTCAGAATTTTATCAAGACCTACCTGGTTTGGCTGAACACTGGCTGTCATGAAGATAGACAGTTGAAGTATCTCACCACTGGTTTGACTCTGGCCAACTACCATAAGTTGAATCCACGAGTTCTGGAAGAGCCAGAGGCCTGTCTCAGTGTATCACGTGATGAGTGATTAAGGAAGAGTCTCGGCATTCACTTCAAACCTCAGGTGCATGCACACATTCACAGGAACTCAAATCCACACGTGTGCGCATGGCATACAGTAAATGAAAACCATTAAGCGTTAGCACTCAGACGTCTGTCACTGGCTAGCAGATGTTACGCATTTTATTTAATACCGCTTTTGACTGATTTATAATTTGTTTTTTTAAGTATGTCTTGATTGGTAACTTGTTCTTGAAAGTAAACAAAATTAGAATGGAGCCTTGGCCTCTTGCTTGGCTATACGGAGCCATCTATCACTTGAGCATGCCTATAGGGGTTTATTTCTCAAAACAGATGCTAATACACAGAAGAATTGTGTGATTAGTAAAACATTCTCTCAACCCAAGAAGAAGGACAAAGCAACCATAGGGCCCTTCAATTTAAATTTTATTCATTCATTTGTTCATTCATTCATTCATTCATTGAGACATACCCCAAACAGGCCTCAAATTCCTACTTCTTCTACTCCCTCACTCTCTGGAGGGCTGGAATTGTAGGCTTCAGGCTGGTCTGTTAATTTCTGAATGCGTAGGGGTCATAGCACTAGTTAACCTGATTCGGACAGGTAGAGCTCAGAGGTGCCAGCCTTGTACTGTTAGAACACAGCAACCCAGCACAGGCTAGCCTGGAACGTGTACCCTAGGCTTGCCTCTTTAAGGCACTCCTGCCTCCCTCCCTCTTGAGCCTCGTTTTCCGGTGCATTTTCGGCTCTCAACTTTCATCTGCAGCCGTGCTGCATTTATTCTTGATTCTCACATACAATTAAAAGAAGTTTTCCTTATAAAATATCAAATAAGCCAGACTTTAGGGCTGGGGGAATAGCTCTGGCCATAAAATGCTTGTCTTGCAGGCACATAGACCTGACTTTTGAGCCCTAGACTCCATGTCAGACAGGCTAGGCGTAGTGGCTAGGCAGAGTAGGATGCATTTAGTCCGGGTGTTCTGACTGCTCCAACCCCATGTACAAACATGCATGTGAGTGTGCTCCTGTATTTCATGCACACGTGAACATGCACATACTATAATATAGATTAAAGGATGTCAGAAGAGACATTCTTAAGTTTAAAAGACTCTCTTATTAGTGCTCTTCTCGTTCTCATTGAAATTTATCTCCGGCCGTCAGCATATTATTTTATTTGTCCCTTAAATGAGGACAGGCGAAACATGAAAAAGAAAAGAAGTGCCTGACCTTTACCACTGTTCTACCCGCATGGAAACATTGTGTGGTTCTCAAAACCAGGTGCCCATCTCTAGGACCTACCCAAAATAGTTCCTGTTTTTGAAGTGTTTTGCAACTAACATCCGGCATACTGATTTATTGTATCCATGACTCTTGCACCCCACCGGCTAGCTGAGAAACATGTTTATATCAGTTCTCATCTCTCCAGACTCTTATTCTATGCCCCCAACTTGGTCCAGCTAAGCCCTGTCACTCCACAGTAAACAAAAGGCACCTTGAATGCAAGCTGCTCACACTGGACAATCATTCTGAGGTCCTGTTAGAAAGTCATGTTTCTAAGTTCGGAACAACATTTAAGGATGTAGGTTAACCACACTCCAGTGGATGGCCTGACACCCATTAGTATATGGGCAGTACACACTGGGCTCCATGGGTTATTTTAAAATAAAAACAAAACAAGACAAAAGGATGTGGTGTTGGGGTGTGTGTTCAGAGGTGGGGGTGAGTCCGGGAGGAGTTAGGAGTGGAGGGTGACTCTGATAAAAATACAGTGTCAGAGAATGGCCTTCTTGGGCATCAATGGGAGGGGAGGCCCTTGGTCCTGTGGAAGCTTACCTCAGCATAGGGTGGTGAGGTTGGAGTAGGTGGGTAGATGGGGGAGCACCCTCATAGAAGCAGGGGGAGGGGAGGAGGGGATGGGCTAGGGGGTTTGTTGGAGGGAAAACCGGGAAGGAGGAATAACATCCATAATGTAAATAAATAAAATAACCAATAATAATAAAAAAAGAACATACAATGTATGGAATTCTCAAAGAATGAAAATTTGTTTAAAAGGAATGCCTATCCAGTAATGGTTGCTGTGAACATTATACAGCCCAGTGTCCTTGCATTCTTGTGTGTACCCAGCACTAGTACATACAGAGCTGTAGAAGGCCATATGCCTTACCAAAAAGTTTCTCAGCTGATCGTTAATCCAGCACTTGGGAGGCAGAGGCAGGCAGATTTCTGAGTTTGAGGCCAGCTTGGTCTATAGAGTGAGTTCCAGGACAGCCAGGACTACACAGAGAAACCCTGTCTCGAAAAAACCAAAACCAAGAAAAAAGTTTCTCAACTTCTGGGTTTCCATCCCCTTAGGGAGTTCCAATGTCCCTTCTCAGGGGTTGTCTAAAGCCATCGGAAAATACAGATACTTACACTAGGATTCCTAACAGTGACAAAATTACAGTTAAGTAGCAACGAAAATAATTTTATCACTGGGGGGTCACCACAACCTGGGGAACTGTATTAAAGGGCCCGCAGCTTTGGAAAGGTTGAGAACTGCTGCCTTACGGGGGAGTATGATCCTGACTCACCTGGTAAGGGACTGACTCCAGGAATAAGAGACAGCCACGCCCTATTACTTGCATTTAGCTGAGATGTCAGATGTCTCCAGCCTGCTGATCTACAAAGTTAGGTAGACAAAAACAAAACAAAGAACCGATGGGATTCATTTTGTTGCACTCTCAGCTGCTGTCTTAGTCAGGGTTTCTGTTCCCGTACAAAACATCATGACCAAGAAGCAAGTTGGGGAGGAAAGGGTTTATTCAGCTTGCTGTTCATCACCAAGGGAAGTCAGCACTGGAACTCAGGGAGGTCAGAAAGCAGAAGCTGATGCAGAAGCCATGGAGGGATGTTCCTTACTGGCTTGCCTCCCCTGGCTTGCTCAGCCTGCTCTCTTATAGAACCCAAGACTACCAGCCCAGAGATGGTCCCACCCACAAGGGGCCTTTCCCCCTTGATCACTAATTGAGAAAAATGCCTCACAGCTGGATCTCATGGAGGCATCTCCCCAACTGAAGCTCCTTTCTCTGTGATAACTCCAGCTGTGTCAAGTTCACACAAAACTAGCCAGACAGCTACTGAATAAAATTTTTAAAAAAACACTGAAAATAGCCAGTTCTGTCAGAAAGTACGGACTTTATCATCTATGAAGTCACGTGATGAGCCCAGTGGGCGGTCTTCTGAGACTCTGCCCTGCTGTAGGAACAACAGTACTGTCTAAGAACAGTAGAACTGCTGTAGCTCCCAGATAGAGCAGTGGCCTAGCCTGCGGATCCACAGTACTGCTAAATAACAAAGTTTTCGGGACCCAGGGTACAAGTAGTTGCCACTGACTAAACTCTAACCATGCACCTTATTTTTGTGCCACTTTCGTAAATGGTGATGCCGCCGATGGGGGGGGGGTGGGGAGCTCATTACACTTTCCAAGCTGATAATCTAAGACTTGGGTGCTAAAATCTTAGAAGAAGACTGATAGCATTATCTCCTTCCTTCCTTCCTTCCTCCCTTGGGTATCTGGTCCCCTCCCCTCTGGGTCCATTTGGCAAGATCTTGAACATTTTTGGACTTCACTCCTGGCAATAGGAAGGGGAAAGCCAGGGATGATGTCAATAGCGTACAATACCTAGGACCTCCCCCAAGATCCAGCCGGGTCTGCCTGTCAGCCTGTGTAAGAGACCCTCCCTGCTACAGAGGACCTGGAGAGAGGCCTGAGGGGGGAGTCACGTGACTTTCCAACCTGTGGCAAGAAAGGCTGGCAGGTGAAAGAGAGTTCAGACACGTGGACATGAGGGACTTTAACTTCGGAATTTTCATTATACCTGTAAGTATCTGGAGTTGTTAAGTGAAAAGTACCTCATATTTATTAAAGTCCAACCTGAACCTGGTTACTATGATTTACTGTTACTGGTGTGTGTGTGTGTGTGTGTGTGTGTGTGTGTGTGTGTGTGTGTGTGTCTTGGTTTGTATTCTGGTGATTTCTGAGCTTTCTTGTTTGATTTTTTTTTTTTTTTTTTTTTTTGTTTTTCAAGACAGAATTTCTGTGTGTAGCCCTGGCTATCTTGGAACTCTCTCTGTAGACCAGGCTGGCTGTGAAATTCAAAGATTCACCTGTGACTGCCCTGCTGTTTGATTTTTAAGCAGGGTGTCACTATATAACCCTGGCTGGCTTGTAACTAACTGTGCATGTATAGACAAGGCAAGTCTCACATTTGTACTAATTCTGTCTTTGCCTTCAGAGGTTGAGTTTATAGGAATGCACCATCCGGTTTCACTTGTATATACATTTTGCAGTTAACTTGTTAAAAGCACTTCATTTTTTTAAAATCAAAAGTTGTTTTGAGAATTTTTTCAGAAATAGAATTTAAGGAATTCATTCATAGTCCCAGGAATTGCATCTTTAATTAATAACTTCCCAAGTGAATTTTTGATGATATCATCAACCTAAGGTTTTGTGGGTGGAAAGAGGCATGTTTTATTGGCAACAGTTTGTGGGAGCAGATCCTCATGCATATTAGAATCTCTATAGATGCTTCACGAGCACTTGATGATTGCATATATTCAACAGAGAATAAAAGTATACTGATGACTTCTAAGAGTATGAATAATGATATATGGCAAAACTGAAATACCAATTGTTAACAAAACAGCATAGTAAATGGTGAGTATTGTTCTTATAAAAAGGATTATCCAGTTCTAAGCTCTTCATTCATTTATTTCTAAGGTTATAGTCTATTTTATAGTCTGAAGTGTTAGACAGTAGCCTGTTAGACACTGTTTGGTGACCTTGAACTGGACCACAGTTACGCATAATGTCCTACTTCAAGTGAGCAGATACACAGTTTTAGGTTTATATATATATATATATATATATATTTGGAGGGTTTTTGTTTTTTTTTTTTTTTTTTTGAGACAGGGTTTCTCTGTGTAGTCCTGGCTGTCCTGGAACTCACTTTGTAGACCAGGCTGGCCTCTTAAGTTTTATATTTTAAATTTGATTATTATTATTATAAATGAAAAGATATATACTCTAAAACCAAGAATATGCCTGGTTCAACTTTGGTAGGGAAATTAGTTATTGGAGAAATTATTACACTCCAGTTCTCTTATAAGATAAACAACTGCTTCATAAGACCTAAAAAAATTCCAGCCTGGTAACATAAGACTTTAATCCGGTGCTCGAGAGGCAGAGGCAGGTGGACCCACGTGCGCTGGAGAGCAGCTTGATCTCCACCGCAAGTTCAGGCCATCTGCGGCTACAGAGAGACAACTAAAGACTGTTCTCACAAATGTATCAACATGCTGTCACTTTCCTCATGGTTCAAGCACAGTAGTGCCCCTTACACAATCATTGTATTTTGAATGAACTTATTTTATGTCATGTGTGTGAGTGTTTTGACTGCATGTATGGAGGTGCATCCTGCACATGTTTGGTTCCCTCAGACCTTCGAGGAGGCTAAGATCCCTTGGAAGAGTAGTTGTGAGCCACCATGCAGGTGTTGGGAACTCCCTGGTCCTCCACAAGAACAGCACGCACTCTTAACCAGTGAGTTACATCTCAAGATGCATTTAGATATTCTGAGAATATGGTCATGACCAGTAAAAAATATTGAAAAGAGATGAAATTTGTCTGGAACTTGATAGTAATGTGAGAAAGCCAAGTCAAGATTAAGCACAGTCCTGTTCAGTTGAGGAGACTAGATAGACCAGACCAGCAGAGATGCTTATTCATGTAAGGGAGAGCTGGAAAGCAAGGTATAGCCCTAGCTCCAAGAGCTACAAAGGCTTGCACTTTATAAAACAATCTAAATGGGATTCAAAAACTTATTTAATATATTCCTTTATCTCTAGAGCAGAGTTCCATTTCTGTGAAGAGTCTGGACAGATGAGAGCTTCACTTCCCAACCTCTGTCCCCAGCGTGTCTGCCTCCTGCCTCTTTTCCTGGTGTCAGACAGTCTCTCTCTTTCCTATACATGTCCTTCATGAACACCGTGCCTTTAGGTGGTGTGTTCCCCAATGTTCTCTTCATCCGTTCACTGGGAAGATGTTTATTCATCCTTTTAAATGATCTCAGCACTGAAGAGCCTTTGCTGCCTGCCCCTTGTGTGTGTGTGTGTGTGTCCTTAAACATCAAGCATACATAAGGTCTTCTGACAGTGTACTGTCACATGCATACAGCACACATCAGTTGCTTGTGCGATTATTTGTTTAGTGTTTTTCTCGGGATTAGACCCTTTGTATGTGGTTTACATTTAGAGTCTCTGGATTGTGCTCATTACCTGGCACAGAGATGATATTTAGTGTTTGATTGAAGATATCAACAAAAGTGGAGACATATTGGAAATAGCTAAGAAATCGAGAAAGACTATGAAGAAGTGACTAGTTTAGAAAGCTGGACTGATCATTTAACATGTAACAATGTAGCACTGTGAGAATCACTCATCTATTTTTATCCCATTATAAGAGTTTTAAGGAAGGGATGAAGACTTCTCAATATCCCATTGCCTGGCAAACATTAGATACTTCCTAAATGTCATTTGAACAAATGTAATATCATTGACCACAATATAGCCATTGTGTAGATTGGTCATCTGTCATTTCATCTGTATTCTTTTATCTTAGATATTTATGACTCTTTTTTTTTCGAGACAGGGTTTGTCTGTATAGCCCTGGCTGTCCTGGAACTCACTTTGTAGACCAGGCTAGCCTCGAACTCAGAAATCCGCCTGCCTCTGCCTCCCATGCTGGGATTAAAGGTGTGCGCCCGGCATCCATGACTCCTAAATAGTTTTTCTTTTTTTTTTCTTCTTAGGTTACCAGGACTCTACCTATTTAACCACTTCAATTGGAAAGATGAGCTGGAGTGCCAGGAATGGTGGCTTATGTCTGTGATCACAGCACTCAGGAGGTTGAGGCAGGAGTTCTAGGCTAGCATGGGCTGTGTAGTTAGATCTACGTTTAAGCAAACAAAACAAAAGACCTTCAAATAAATAAAAAAGCAAACAAAATACCAAGAAATGTGGAGTATAGATCCTTGCTCATAATAAATTAAATGGCAGAGTTAACAACTATTTGAACATCTAGTGGCAATAATTCTCCTCCTTAACTCCTTCCCTGCTAAAGGATGCTTACATGGCCTTCACACATGGATCTGGGAGCACCGGGAAGACAAAGACAGAGTTACAGATAGATCCGCTCCGTAACCTAAGAAGGAAGGGAAGGTGGAGAACACACAGCGACATGGTCACTCTGGCTGGGTGGAACTTACAATCACCTGCAGTTAATATGCAGATTTTGATCAGCTCATCACAGCCTGAACCAGGAGCTCCACCAGTGATGGTGTATAACAGTGGGAGTAATGGAGCAAGAGAGTGGCTTTATTTTGGTTCATGTGATATATATATATATATATATATATATATATATATATATATATATATATATATATATATATATATATATTCTAGTAGGTACAAAATCTGCAGAAGGGCCTGGATGCCTGGAGACCCGGGAAGAGCCAACCTAGCAATTTAAGACTCAAATGACTATGTGCTCAGAAGTGGGCAGTGCATTTCTTTATAGCCTTTGATTCACTAAATAAAGCCCACCTACATTATGGTGGGTAATCTGCTTTATAAAAAGTTTACCAATTTAAATATTAATCTTACTTCATTCTTGAAGAAACATCCAAAATGTTCTATGGGTGCTGTGGCCCACTCCACTTGTCACATAAAATTAGCCCAAAGGACCTGGGTACAATTCCCAGCACCCACATGGCAGCTCAACAACTGTCTGTAACTTCAGCTCCAGGGCATTCCACACCCTCACATTCATGCAAGCATGTATGTGCAAAAAACCAGTACACATAAAGTAAAGATGAATAAATCATTAAAGGAAAACTAGGCGGCTAGGACCTGAGAAACCATGCAGTTTGTGGCTGGCTACATTGCATTTGTTCTGTCTTTAGGGGTCTGTAAATATATTATAAATTAATTGTCTGGTGACAACTGTATGGGGTTTCAATCATTGTAATAATTCATTTCTTGTATTAAACAGAGAGCCCATTAAAACTTATAGACTCTGTATTTCTATTATGCAAACCGATACTTTCATGGGGACTAAGCTTCTATAACTTTATAAAAGAATAATTTCATTGTCTTAAGCTACCTAGTGGAAGCTTTAATGAGAAATCACAAAAAATTAATTTTGATGCAGTATAAACAGCCAAAATCATTGACTTTGTAACGTCAAAGATAGCATTTCTCACTGGCGCCACCATTTTTTCCTGAATGGCCTGTGGTCATTTTTACTTAATGTCTCTGAGCCTCAATTGACTAGCACATAAACAAAAATAAAAAAGGATTAAAACTACACATACCAAGCTTCCCTTCCCCATGGGTTACCTCAGAATTGAAACTGTGCTATGCTGCTCTCTTTTTTTATACAGATTCTTAAAATCCCCTGAGAGATATTTTATCCTATACTTTCAACAAGTGCCTCCGATTTCTGGTATGACACTGTATTAATAAACAAAAAAGTAGAGGATCTGGCTTCAGCTATTTCTGTTCTTCTGTCCCATAGAGCAGGATAGGAACAATACTATCTCAGACTAACTGCCAGTCTTTCTTCATGCTGGCACTGTTTTTTGTTTTGTGGGAGGAGAAAGGAAATATTTGGTTTTGGTTCCCCCGGCCCCCTCCCACCAGTGAGTTCCAGACCTGCTAATTGGAGTCACATCTATGTAAGTCATCACTTCACATTTTGGGGACAGTGTCCTGTTGCTGGGAGGAATTCCTTGCACACATTGAGCTCATTTTGTTTGTGATCCTTGTAAGCAGCCTAGAGAGGTCTGTGGGGAAGGTGATAATATTCCTGATTTTCACAGTTGCAGTACATGAGAGAATTTCTGCAAAGAATTCAGAGAGCAAGAGTACCTTGACTCTGCCCTTTACTTCCGGTTCCTGCTGATGCTTCTCACATAGCACAGCTCTGCACTGATATTTGTGTTCCGGCAGCCTCCCTCATGCACAGCAAACAGCTCTAACCCTTCCTGAGGCTACTCTGCACCGTGTGTACAAACTCGAATGCTACTTTGCTGTTGTAACTGTCTCACAACCAATGCCAGTTCCTTCATCCCTCAACTGAAGCTCCCTTCGGCCTCTTGCTTCTCTGCAATTCTAATCGCACAACTACACAGGACCTTCATATTTTATAGATACATTGCCTAATTCGAAAAACATATATAAAGAGAAAACCATGAAAACATATTTCCTGTGCCCTGCACGCGTTTCATTTTAATGAACCAGAACTGGGAAAGTACTCGTACATTCCAGTCTTTACAATGATGGACCGTGTAGACAAAGGACCTGGTGGAGACCTGAGCAGGCCCTGCGCATGCTGCTTCAGGCTCCCCGAGTTCATACGTATTTGGTTTATACTGATTTAGAGAGCCTTGTTTTCTGGGTGTCCTCCTCCATCCCCCTCTTACACCCTTTCTGCCTTCTCTTCGCCCCCCCCCCGAGGTCAGGGATTTGATGGAGACCCCCATTTAGGGCTGAGTGTCCCAAGGTCTCTCTCTCTCTCTCTCTCTCTCTCTCTCTCTCTCTCTCTCTCTCTCTCTCTCTGCCGGTTGTCCTGCTGTGGATCTCCGCTTTTGTTCACATCTGGTGCAGGAGGAATCTTCTCGGAGGAAGGCCACGCAAGGGACTGATTTACGGACTTCCAGTTTAGTAAATTTTTATTCTTCTCTCATATATCACATCCCTACTGCAGCTTCCTGCCCCCCCCCCAACCCCAGATCTACTCCTCCTTCTTTTCTCTTCAGGAAAGGGCAGGCCTCCCAGAGATGTCAACCAAACATGTCTTTATGGGAGACCCGAGTGTGTGAACAGAGTAGGTCTCCGTTTCTTGTGTCTTCTCTTGGGCTCTTCTCCTTCTGCTTGTTGGTTTTGCTCAGTTCCAATGTGTTAGTGTTTGTTTTATCTTATTACCCTATATATTGTATTATATTATATTTATTATAATTATTCCAAAATTATGGAATTATTTTCTCATCATTCTGATTGAGTAGACGTAAAAATAGAAAAGAATTGTGTGTATGAAAGGCACACAGCTAAATTTTATGTCCTGTTGAAATCTGACAGAACGTTCTATAAGGTTACCTGAGGAATATCCTGAAGTAATAATAGTGAACTCCCAAATTCCAAGCTGGTGACTGCCATGGTTTAGATGTGATTTGTGCTCCAAAGGCTCATGTGGTGGAGGAAGTTTAGTCTTCAAGGTCAGGATACTGGAAGGCAGAAGAGCTGTAGGAAGTGGGAGGTAATTGGGTCCCTCGGAATGCCAATCAGGGCAAGGCTTAGTGAGTCTTAAGAAAATTCCATCTGCTGTCAGGATGTAAAATGACATCTAAAACCATTTTCCTTTATAAAGTACCTTTTCTTAGGTACTATTAGAGCCATATGAAACAGACAATGACAGTAACGCCTAGCTTAGAGTGCTCCTTCCTCCTGTATAGGAAAACAAACAAACAAACAAACAAACAAACAAACAAACAAACAGGCTAACCTTTTGAGTGTGACAGATCTATTTTTATTTTTGCATACATTTACCCACCTTACATACTAGTAAACCCCATGGTTCACGCAATGAATGTCCTTTCCTTGCAAAAAAAGGATCTGCATAAACTTTCAAGTTCAACAGACTGGCATGTGCACTGGGGTAGGCGTGTTATTCTCTGCTTCTCTTCCCAATCACCTGACTTGTCTCCTCTGTACAAAACGTCTCCTTTGAATTTATGTGTACATTTATTCTCTCTCTCTCTCTCTCTCTCTCTCTCTCTCTCTCTCTCTCTCTCTCTTTTTCTTCCAAGGGAATTCTCCTACACATCTTAAGAAGATGAGGCACGGATTTTACTTGAAAGGCAGAACCTCTTGGTTACCTGCCTAAAGCCTTGGATGGAAGCCTAAACTTTAAGTAGCAAGTTAAACAGTAAATAAATTCTGCTAATGGCTATTAGATGGCTAGCTGGGGAGCTTAGGGTAAGGAGTGATTCTAATTAAATAGAGAACACTGGAGAGAGCCGGAACGTTTCAAGAATAGATTTTTGTCTCCCATGCCTCATTAGGAATATAAAATCGGCTTCTATTGTGGGAATGACAACCTTTCAAAACACCGCTCTTTTGCTCTATGCAGCTGTATAACCTCCATTTTCAAATTTTGAATTTCTTTTTTTAGTAGCAAAAGGTACTTTTATAGCCCTAATCCAATTAAAGCCATGCTAAATCACCACATTCTATTTTAAGTTAACAATAATTTATCTCTTGTTTAGACACACAGAAAGGCTGATCTCAGCCCTTGTTATAGAATCACAGAATTCAAATTCTCGCCTCCCAGGGCTTCTTAGATGAGCCTTAGAAGAGCCGGGGAGGCCTCTCTTTCGTCCCCGTCACACTGTCTTCTCCATCCAGAGTTTGCCCACCCTGTAGCCTGACAACCATCACTCAAAAGTAGAGAAGAATGTTGGGGTAGAGATACTAAGCAATGGACTTAGTTCAATGGAAGGCCATTCGTACCAGTTTAGAATTTAGTCGTGCAATTCCTTGAATTATAGGGAGAAAAAGATGAAGGGATTTTGAAACAACCTAAACGTTAAAATATACCGCCACCTCCCAAGTGCTCTTTGGGATGGCGTATGCACACACCTCCAGCTAACTGCCTGGAATCTTGACCCGTGTTCGTTCTACAAATATGAAACCATGAGATATTTAATGTTCAGAAGAAGATGGATTGCTTATCCACTGTTGATGCCATACAGCTGTGGAAAGGAAGTTTTAACTAAGAGGGGGAAATAATTTAAAAGTGAAGTAAGTTTCTCAGATAGACAGGAAATGCTCCTGCAGGAAGGAGTCATTGCTGCAAATGTGATGACATCATGGAGTCAATGGCATACCCTACCCGGTCCTTAGGAAGGTATCCAGGAAACAAAAGATAGCTTTCTACTTCCTTCTGTCTTTTCCCTGAATTCGTCCTCGCTGCAGTTTCTCCATGAGGAATAAGAATCAATCCCCTTACGGTGCCGTCGTCCATGCGTCGAGAATCATTTGCTTACATACATCCTTTGAGAGAAACCTACTCGCTGCTTCGGAGCGCTCCTATAACAAGGACACCTCTGAGCCGTTTCATTTATTGGTGTATCTGTTTGTTTTACTAAGGGAGTAATTTCCTACAAAAATAAACCGGCTCGTTTATTTATTTATTTTACTTACTCACTGATTCACTGTCCAGACGGCATCACGGATACTCTCACTGAACTGGGCTCTACCAGATGAAACCTGTGTCACCTCGGGTCAACATCATGGCCTATCTCAGAAGAGCTTTGTTTGTGGCGAAGACTGAAGTTTTTGAGCTACATGAACCGGGTTGGGCGTAATATCTAACTTTCTACTGTGATAAAATCAGGGGCTAAGGGGCTTGGAAAATGTATGGGAAATATGATGTCATCCATTATTATTAGTAATGTGAAACACATCTAAAAGATTGCTTTACAGGATTTGACACCCTTCCCAAGACTTAGAAATATCTAACTATCAATATGATATTTGAACCTCAAATCAGAATTTTAAATCATTATACCAGAAAACAGCAGATTAGAATTAAAATTAAGTCTATTCATTGATATTTTCTATTGGAAGAACAACTCTGACCCTTGTATGATAGCACACCTGTAATTTCAGCACTCCAAAGACCAAGGCAAGAGAATAATGAGTTAAGGGTAGCTGGACTACTCAGCGAGAACTTGTCCCAAAAGAAAAGGGGGAGGGGCTGGAGAGATGGCTCATCCGTTAATAGCTGAGAACTGACTGTTCTTCCAGAGGTCCTGAGTTCAATTCCCAGCAACTACATAATGGCTCACAACCATCTGTAATGGAATCCGATGATGAAGACAGCGACAGTATACTCACATATATAAAATAAATAAATCTTTAAAAAGGAAAGGTGTGGGGGAGTATCTGTAGTATCAACAATACAATCTATCAAGAATACTTTAAAACTTCTATCACTCTATTTTTATATTTTTATTTTAGCTATATCTATTGTAGAGACAACATGTTAATGTAACAATACTTGCACATTTATAACTTATAGTACAATTTAAACTTCAGTGACAGATTCATAAACAAATAACATTTAATTATCACCAAGTTAGAGAAAAAATTAGAATCTGACTGAACCAACATGAACCTACACTAGATTTCTTCTACATAATACCGTGGATAATAACACCTGACGTGATATTTGTGTGTGTGTGTGTGTGTGTGTGTGTGTGTGTGTGTTGAAAAGTGTTCAGCAAGGGTCTGGGTAAGTGACTCTGTGGGCAGAGTCTTTGTGCATAAGCATGAAGACTTGAGTTCAAATCACCAGAGGCCACGTGAAAAATTAAAATACTTCCCAAATAAAACCCACAATATTGGTGTGCTCGTTTTTGGTTGTTGTTTTTTATTAATTAATTAATTAATTAATTAATTTGGTGTGTGGGGATCTGTGCATGTGAATGGACACAAGCAGAGATGAGAGGACAACCTGCAGAACGGAAGCTGGTGTTCTCTCCTTTCACTATGTGGAATCTGGGGATTGAGCACACAGGCTGGAAGCTTGAAGCTCTTACCTGCTGAGCCAGCTCCCCTGGCCCAGTCTGCTAAGTTTCATTTTGCTGGTGATTGTCTCTGCAATTCCCAAACTTTGTTCCAGTACTTTTGTGGAAAAGTGTCTGTGCACATTTGAACAACACTACACTATCTTTTCTTGAGCAATTGCAAAATTAACCGCTGTCCCAAGAGTTTTGAGGCTTCACTAAGTAAAGGAACTTGCTCAACTTTACTTAATTCCTTCTTAAATACACTTGACCCCAAGTCTAATTTTGAGTTTACAAATTATCTAATTTAATTTAAGTAGCTATTCCAACCCCCATTACACATCAGCACTGAAAAAATGTTTTAATGAAAATGAGTTTACCAATCCCTGCCCCATTAGGAAAATTGGCCTTGGACTGGAGAGGGGGCTCAGTGTTTAAGAGCTCTGGCTGCTCTTCCCAAGGATCTGAGTTCTATGCCCAGCACCTACTTGATAGCTCAAAACTGCAACTCCAGTTCCAGAGGTTCTGATACCATCTTCTATCCTCCAAAGGCACTGTACACCCATGGTATACAGATGTACATACAGACAAAACATGTCTTGATTCCCATAGTCTATTGTTAAATATTTATGTTGAAGTTATGTTTATTTGCTTGTTTATTTGTTTTTAAGGCCTTATATAGATACATAGTTCAAAAACAGGAGTTTTAAAATAGCATTTTAAGAAAATTGTGGTTTTTCTATATACTATGCCAAAATTAGTTCCTTTTTACCCTTTCTTTTTACTATTTATTTATTAAATAAATAAATAGTAGGCCAGGCTGGCCTCGAACTCAGAAATCCACCTGCCTCTGCCTCCCAAGTACTGGGATTAAAGGCGTATGCCACCACACCTGGCACTATTTATTTTCTTTTTAAAGGCAGGGTCTCACCAGAGAGTTCAGGTTGGCTTGAGATTCAGAGATTCACTTGTCTTTGCCTCTGCCTCTTCAATGCTTGGATTTAAAGCCGTGCACTACCATGTCCCAGCTGGTTTCCTAAGGTACAATATGGACTCCAAAACCACATAACTTTTCATATTATCTTTCAGTAAAATTCATTTTAATGGACATGTTACATTTTCTTTCAAAAATGTGAACATATTTCAAAATATAACAAAGTATCTTTGTGATAAAATTTATTTGGCATTAATGTAATTCTTCTGCCTGTACATAATGATCAAAGTTGAAAGTTTCCTTTGGGGAGGAAACCCTTGGGGTATAAGTTCCTGCCCAAAGCACCACTTGCTCTTAGTAAGGAAATTTTGAGTTGAATCCCCGCATGTCTCCTAACTGATCTCTCACACTGTTAGAAAAGATACCAACACATTTTAAACTGGAGCACTTCTGTTTTTTAACAGGTGGGGGAAGCAGGAAGATAGGAGCTGAGGGTGTGGGAGGGGTTTTCTTATCCTGCTAGACTCAACTTCTTAAACCGTTAAGATAAACTTTAACATGCCTGGACTGCCTTTTGCTGAGCACGGATCAAGTATGAACACGGCTGTGCACACATTTAGTGACAGATTCTCTGGGGTAAAAGTTCAAATTACTGAGAAGAACCCCCACTTTGTGTCTAGCATAGGTGCCTCCCCCCAACACTGGCACACGGAATCCTCACTGCCTGACTTTTGAGAAAGCCCTATCTCCTTCCACGAGCCAATAAAAACCTTTCTAGACATTTGCCAGCGCTCGTTAGGAAAACCTTCCTGCAAAGAGCAATGGACACGATCGGACTTTAACATCCCTATTTAAATGGTTACTTGAATCTTTCTGGTTGTCTGTCATCTGTCTGTTTTTACAAGCAAAGAAACCTCATCATTAATGCTTCTTTAAAAAATGTTTAATAAATCAAAAGCAAAATTTAGTGGAAGAACAAAGTTAAGCATTTTTAAGAAAGATAACTATTTTTAGGAAACGCAACTACTTCCAAGAATAACAATTCTTAAGCATTTTTGTTTTTGATTAAAAAAAAAAAACACAAGAGCATAAAAACGTGTCTCATAAATCACCGAGATGTGTAAATAAGGAAGCTTCAGAGATTCTTGTTGAAGAAAAATACCATTTTTAAATTTATCTACTCATAAGAACAAACATATCATATCAGAAATGCAAATAATTATAAAGTCACAACTAATTTCTTCCTCCATGTTAAGCTTTTGGACAATTTCCAAGTTTTCCTCACCGTAAATATCTATAACTTAAGACCACTCATTAATTTACAGGATGAGGAAAGGTATTTTTTCTTCTGAAAAGCTGTCATAACTAGTTTATATAAATTTGTTCAAGTTGGAAGCCAGAGTTCTCATAATTAGATGATTAATGAGTGTTTCTTTAGCGCATGGGTCAGGTAGGGGTCTGAGTTAAAGATTTCCAAGGGTCTGTGGGAAGGAAACTATATCCTCCTGTCTCCCTCTCCTGCCTGGACAAGATGTGGACATTGCTCCTCAGTCCTTGAACGCAGCAGTCATTTGGAGACCTGACCTGGAAAAGGACCGAGCCTCTCCCTTTCCCACAGAGAGTTTCTGTAAGTTTTCTTCCTCAAACTCACAACTGATACTTGAAACTTGGCTGCACAGAATTCTCCCCAAGGAGTGTGTACACGCCTTCCACATGCTGACCTCTCGAAACGCAGCTGCCCCCCCCCCCCCCCCCCCCCCCCCCGTGCTTCTTCGCTCCCCTTCTAAACGTCCTGGAGCAACACTGCTCAGCTGTTATTCCAACTCTCCTTAGCCTGGAATTTCATTTTATTCCTCTCCCCAGATGTAGACTTTAAACTCCTATGTGAATCTCACGTTCTGGGAGAGCCTTTTCCCAGATTCCTCGGCCAGACGGCGGCTGGCTGCCCTAGCCTCTCCCAATGCCAGCTTACCTTTGCTACACATTAGATTTTCCCCAGAACCCAGCATCCATTTAGGCTGCCTCGTCCTCTCCCCCTCCCGCCTCATTCTTTTTGTGTTTTGCGCAGCGATTGAACCTAGAGCCTTACATATACAAGCATTCTATCACCAAGCTACAACTACAGCCGTCTATGATATTTCGTTCTTTTTTAATATTTTTTATTTTTATTTTTTCTTTTGGTTTTTTGAGACAGGGATTCTCTGTATAGTTCTGGCTGTCCTGGAACTCACTTTGTAGACCAGGCTGGCCTCGAACTCAGAAATCCGCCTGCCTCTGCCTCCCAAGTGCTGGGATTAAAGGCGTGCGCCACCACGCCCGGCTTGTTCTTTTTTTTTTTTTTTAATACGAACCTTTTTATGATGTATATTAATCATGCATAATAGATTTCATCATGTCATTTCATACATGTAACTAACGTATTTTGATCACGTGGCTCCTCTTGTCATGCCTCCCTCCCCAACTTCCTCCCACAGATCTTTCTCCTCTTCCTAAATGATCCCTTCCCGTTCCTACCCTCACCCCTACCTTCTTTTTTTAAACTTATTAGGGTTGCTTATGGAGCATGGGTGAGGGATGATTTACAGGAACATGGATACCTTACCAGTGGCTCAACATTTGAAGACGTTTCTTCTTCCCCAGCAACTATTAACGGTCTGTAACTCCTCAAGGAGTCTTGGTCCTGCCAGCGCCACCTATCTGGGTGACAAGAAGTTCAGCACTATGTTCGGCACCATGCAAGTTATCACGGTCCTAGCCCATTTCATTTCCTTCTTTCCTTCTTTCCTTCTTTCCTTCTTTCCTTCTTTCCTTCTTTCCTTCTTTCCTTCCTTCCTTCCTTCCTTCCTTCCTTCCTTCCTTCCTTCCTTCCTTCCTTCCTTCCTTCTTTTAAAAAAAAAAACTTTATACTATGTGTTTATTTAGATTTGTTTTTTTTTTTTATGAGTATGAGTGCTCTGCCTTCATGTATCTCTGTGCATTCCGTGTACATGCCTGGAGCCCACAGAAGACAGATGATACCAGATAGTCTGGAATGAGAGTTGCACAAAGTTATGAGCTATCATCTAAGTCCTGGGAACCAAATCCAAGTCCTCTGAGAGAGCTTGCACCACCAGCTAAGGTTTTAATGATCACTGAATTAAAACTAACTACAAAATACATACTTTCAGTTCCAAGCACACCTCTGAATGCTCAACAAAAAGCTAACTGGTGTTGCCGGAACTCTTGTTATTATTTAAATATATCATCTGCTTTCTTAATTTGTGCCCTGTCAATTCCTTTACCCGTGTACTTATTTTGACTCTCGTGTGCACTGTGGGTGCTGCTCAGTTGTAGGTAGACTGTGAACTTGACATGGACGAAGCTCTGAATTTAATCCATAACCAACCACGTTTTCCCCCAAAGAAGAAAACAAAACCAAACAAAAGCACACAGGGGCCAGTGCGTATGCTGTTCTTACAAGGGACTCCAGTTCATTGCCCAGTACTCCCATGGTGGTTTGCAACCATCTGTAACTCCAGTCTCAGTGTGTCTGATACCTTCTTCTGACTTCTTTAGGCACCAAACATGCGTGTAATGAACGTACATACATGCTAGCAGAAAATAAACATGAAAAACAAAAATAACATGCAAAGAAACATGAAATAGTGTGCCTAATATTGTCTGGCCATGGGTCTCTGGTTCTGTTCTGAATTCTTGAGGATCGTTTATCTTTGTATAATATTCCCTAGAATAAGCAGACTGAGTAAGAAAGTGACTGGGAGTTTGTTGAGTGTATTCACAGCAAACATGTTTGGTACTCTTTTTCTCTCTTGACTTTTATCGATACTATTACCAAGCAAACCTTCCTAAGGAGACTGCTGGTCTGTACACGGTAAAGATGACATCTGGTTCTTGCTGGTCTATACACGGTAAAGATGACATCTGGTTCTTGCTGGTCTATACACGGTAAAGATGACATCTGGTTCTTGCTGGTCTATACAC